>LPNX010714489.1:290588-367339 GCA_001517045.1 Pseudotsuga menziesii
TGGTCAAAGCACCCATACTTAAATTACCAAATTGGTCGACCAAATTTCATGTGCATATCGATGCATCAGGAATAGAAATTGGTGCAATCCTGACTCAACCAGGAGATGATGGGATGGATTACCGTATAGTTTACAGCAGTCAAAAATTAAATAAGGCTGAAAAGAACTATTCGACCACGGAAAGGGAAGCCTTAGGAATGGTATTTGCACTTCAGAAGTATCGACACTACCTATTAGCTAACCCCTTCATATTTTACACCGACCATCAAGACTTGAAGTATCTCATAAACAAACCTCTTCACCATGGGAGAATTTGTCGATGGCTACTTCTCTTTCAAGAGTTTGAGTTTGAAGTAGTGGTCCGACCAGGAAAGCTCAATGTCGGACCTGACCACCTATCCTGAATCGACACAGGAGAAGAACCAACCGGAGTCGACGATGAATTTCCAGATGCACATCTATTTCGTATAGAAGAAATACCAGCAAAGTTGGAGGATATTGCTCAGTTCTTAGCGACAGGTCAGGCACCAGAAGGTCTGAGCACTAAGAAGAAACAAATCCTAGCTATGAAGGCTGCTCCATACAGCCTCATCAATGGATTTCTATACAAAATGGGGTTAGACGATGTTCTTAGAAGATGTGTACTCGACCATGAATGAGAGCAAATCATGCACGAAGCACATTATGGACCAGCAGGAGGACATTTTCAGGCCGACACAACTGCCAAGAAAATCCAACAGTTTGGATTATGGTGGCCGACACTTCATAAAGATTGTAAAAACTTTATCAGTCGATGTGATAGATGTCAACGACTAGGTCAACCACTGCCAAGTACAGAAATGCCCCTGATCTCCATCAACCATAGTCTCACCTTTGAAATATGGGCTATAGACTTCATAGGACCATTCCCTGTCCCAGCCCGACGATCAGGTGTAAGATTTATCATCACTGCAGTGGAATATGTTACTAAATGGGAAGAAGCAGAACCTGTTGAGACCTGTTCAAGTGATATAGTTGCTAAGTTCATATATGAAAACATCATTACTCGATTTGGTTGTCCGCTCACTTTGATCAGTGACCAAGGGTCTCACTTCGTTAACAAAACAATCAAAAATTTAACCGACAAGTTTCATATCGACCACCGACGTAGTACAGCATACCACCCCCAGTCGAATGGTGCAATTGAAGCCTTTAATCAAACACTGACGAAAGGATTGACTAAAATATGCAGTGCTGACAAGGATGACTGGGATGAGAAGATTCCTGCAGTTTTATGGGCATACAGGACAGCCTACAAATGGTCAACTGGTCAAACCCCTTTTCGACTGGTATATGGCCAAGAAGCAGTCATCTCTCTACACTTCAGACAACATGCACCCATAGTTGCACAAATACTACATGTCGATGTCGAACAGGCTAGGAAGGATCGACTCTTTCAACTTAATAGACTAGAAGAACATAGAATTATGGCCATCGAACACCAGGAAATACAAAAACAACAACAGAAAGCATGGCACGACCGTAATATCAAAAACAAAAATCTGTCGGTCGGTGACCTTGCCTTACTGTATAACAGTCGAGTTAAAGGTAAACCTAAGAAACTTCACACAAAATGGATGGGCCCTTACATTGTCGAAGAAATACATCCCAATGGTTCAGTCCGATTAAAAACATTACAGGGCCTGGTATTTCGGAAGCTTATTAATGGAGCCCGACTTAAACGATATAAAAATTGAAAAAAAAAATCATATAACGGTCGTAACTGACCACCAAAAACCTATAAAAAGTTAGAAAATTACAAAAATCAAAACCGTACACTCATAAAACAATCAGCATGACAGCAACTCACCCCTCCAACCACCGACATCACTTTCATCGACCAGACAAGACAACCATTTTCACCACCGACACCGACCGTCGACCTCGAGAGTCACATCACATATTAATGGCCTCGAGCGCCGAACCAGATCCCCCAGATTGCACTCGAGTATTGCAGTTGGGATGTCAAGTTCGCCATTAATACAATCAGTTCGACACTCCACCACACCCATGCCTATAAATAATGGACTGCCCAAGGTTCATTCACCACACCCCTTACACACACAGCACTCGCATTCCCCATCGACTAAATCCCACGAACCCTGTTACCAGTCTGACCAGTCTGATATCATGGCACCCAAGCTTACCCGTGCCGTGGCGAAGGCAAAAGAGTTACATGTAGAGGACACACCCTTGGTCCAAAGATTGAAACATATCCAAAATGCCAAAGTCCAGGAGGGCCCTTTCCAAAAACTCTGGATAGAAATCCAAGAGTGGGCCTTTGTTGATAGTAAAATGACCCAGGCCACTGAGAAAATCCGAAATAGCTCTATCCTCCAGTACCCTAGCACACCACTGATGGCAAGCTTCGATGGGACGAAGGAGGCAGCGGTTAAATTTATTATCAGTCGTTACCACAACGGCCGATTCTATTTTGACCAACCAATTGACATCACTGGGGATGTTATTTCGACGCTTACAGGTCTATCGAACAGGGGCATCCCTGTACCAATTGGGATTAAAGAAGGCCTCGTCCAAGAACTCACAGGCACACCGACTGGAAAAAACTCGAAGGGACTGATGATAGGCCAGATCGCGACAAGAACGCCACAAATTGTGGCTAAAATCATTGCCGTCACCCTTACCTTGGCTGGTCGGAGCAGCGACCTAAAACTGGAAATGTTGGAGGCGGTCGACACAATTGCAACAGACGGACGTCTTTACAAATGGGGAGACTATGTCGCAGACCTGATCAAGACCATATGCGAACGCTGCCAGGAGACAGGAGGTATTATAAAATTTCCCTCTTTAATCATTTGGATTGTTATGTACCATATCTGTCCGAAAGGCAGTGCAGTCTTCCGGGAGCCCACAAGGTTTGAAATGCATAGGTTCAAACCCTTTTCACAGAGAGGAACCCTACATGAGCTGGCACAAGGCAAAGTCTTTCTAGAGACTTGGTTCCAGCAGCTAAAATTCCGAACGACGAGGTGGAGGGTGCCACAGAACATCCGACGAAACCTCCCAGCTCAGTCTCACATCCAGTTATCCCTCGACCATACGTCAATATGGTATATGCGAGGTCAAGACCCCAAAGCAAAAGACCTCAACTACTACCCAACAGTCAAACAAATATTTCGGGAGTTGAGTCGACAGGCAGGCACAAAAGTACCAATTCCAGCAGCTGCCAAAGAAATCGACTTCTCTATCGTCGAGCCTCTTACAGACCAAGAGAAGGAAGAGGATTATGAGTTAAATTTGTACATCAGCACTTTCGTGTCGGAGGATACTCCGACTGTGCCCACTAGTCGGGTGCACTTAACAGTGAAGCATCCGACCACACCCAGAGTGGACCCCCCGTCGACAGAACAACAACAACCAATGGACCAGGCACAACCGACAGTACCACAAACAGCTCCTCCGGTGCCAGAGACTGTCGACCCAGCTCAGACTCCGACAGGGGAAGTCGAGGAAGACAACCCTGAATATGCTGTGTCTCGGAGCATTATCAAAAAGCTGGCAAAAGAGATAGCCGTCGCCAGAAGGAAGATCAAACTACAGAAAAAACAGCAAGGCAAGGGCAAGCGTAAGCTTGTCCTTGCTGACTCCACCGACGACGACGAGGAACTAGAAGCAGCAGCACTCGACATTGTCGAAGATGCCCGGGCTAATAAGGTAACTGTTGAAACCCAGTTTCAACGCTTTATTGATGCAGGAGCTCTGGAGGGTCGACCCAAGAAAGCCAAAACTCAGTCGACACCTGAAAATATAGTCGACCTTGTGTCGACCCTTCCACCTCCATCTCCGACCACCATAGTCAAGGAGCAAGCACCGAGACAGCAGGCCGACGTTTCCCTAGAAGTATTTGAAAGAGTTATCCCGGAGGCACTCAGGGCCAGGGCCAGCACGGACGCTGAACTCTAAGCCTTCTTTCAGACGCTACCTGCAATATTCCAGCCGGCACAAACAATACGGACAACAACACCACTGAAAGAAAGCAAAAAGATATATGCCCAGCAAACAACAGTATTTACAAGGGTCCACGATGGTGGCGACATAGCAGGGCATGAATAGACCTTCACTGACTACCAACTCCCACCGGAAGAAGACATTATGTATTCCGACCAAAGTTCACAACACCATTCTCCATCACCACCAGGATCAGGAAACCATCCATCCCCACCTTCACCACCATCATCTCCACCACCTCCACCACCGCCTGATTCACAGCCGAACCCACCATCATCTTCACAGCCGGAAGTGGACATACCACCTCCTCAACCACAAAAACCCCCGACCACTAAACCACCCCTTCAGACACAAGCACCTTCGACTTCTGTTCCACCTTCCACTTCTGCAGGCCCTCAAGACAAGCCAACAGAACAGCAACAGGAGACCACAGAACCGACCTCTACTGCTGCAGGTACTCAGGAGCACGATGTTGACAAACAAAAGAAACAGACAGACCAGCATCGACCATCCAGGCTACGGATAAGTTTAAAAGATGCAAGTTCGTTGACTGACACAGAGGTCGGCCAACTGCTAAACACCCTAGCAAAAGAAGCAAAGAAGAGGACACAAACAGTAAAGAAACAACTCAGGGATAAGGAGGCTGAACAGGTCGAGTTTCTCGGCAAGTGTAGGTCTCTTCCACAAACTGTCACCCCAGGACCGGTCTAAACTGCAACGGACCGACCACTCGAAAGGGCGTATCAGTTGTTTGAAGGCTTGGTGTCGACTATCCAGACACATATCCAAGGGACTAGAGCAGAACAAAAAGAAGAGACTGCTCGACTACTCCTGACCCAGCATACTGCCTCTTCGGAGGCTTACAAACTTTTACAGGACCATATGGAGGAATCCATTGTTACTGAAAAAGTGCTAAGAGATTGGCCGACTCATTATGGGCAGGTCTATCATCAGAGCAGGCAGACACGACAAGGCATTCAGGCCTTGGAAAGTCGGAAGATGACCGAGGTAGAACTGAGGCAGACCCTTGAAGAGCAGATTGTGATGGAGAGTAGCAAGCTGCAAAAACTCGAACGAGAAGCTCATCAGTGGGTACAGCAAGCCTTACCAAACTTGGAGAAGGTTGACCACATCTATCCACAAATCAAAAGACTCCTGGATACCGCCGAAGAACAAAACCAATTGTTGGGACCTAGCATGGAAAATATTGCAGAAATGCCCATGGCTGAAAAGATGTCGGTATTATCAAGTGTAACAACTCTAACAATCGACATCCAGAAGGCTCTGCAAACATGGACATATTTCCAGTGTCAACTTTCCATCACCGCTCCCACCATCGTCGAAGTGTGCATTCAGAAACGACCGACCATCCGACTACATAGTCCTCACCAGGAGCAAGTCTGAAAGGTTTGACAGGACTTCATTTTTTGTACTCCCCTTTTCTTTCTTCGAGACGAAGAAATGTTTTTTTTGTGGTGGAGATGTAGAAGGATCAGGTCGATGTAAGTCGACTTGAAAGAAGCCCAACTTAGCCGATCAGCCGACTAATTCGATGGACCGACCTAGTCGGTCGGCCAAGTAAACACAGTAATTAAGTCTGTTAACTAATAGTTGTGTCGGTTCACCGAACCGACAAGTAGTTATCTTGTAACTGTTTGTAATCTGTATATATTAGGCTGTTGAGCCTCACAAGAACTTAGTTCAGTTCTTGGCTTTGTACGATCTATTGAGAATAATATAATCTATTTATCCTGTCTGTTCTTGTCTCTTGTATCTGTGTATATTTCTGTATATTTTTGTATGTATTATTGGTAACCTTATGTGATCTGTGAGATTACAACACTCCTCGGGAGAGAATTTTGTGTCGATATGTATATTTTCCACAATGTCAATATTTATAGATATGTTCATAGGGATGGTAGAATAAATATTTTCCATATTCCCCTCAGCAAACAGTCATTCCCTGGGTAAGGCATTAATGGGTGTATCAACATCATCTGTTAGTCTCACATGAAACTCTTCATTCTCTATCCCGCTTAGCTCTGGAAGAAAATAGGATCGATATTGAAGATCTTCACAGATCTTATCTCATCTACACATGGCTTCCAGAATGTCTTCATCAAAAGGTAAAACCATATCTAAATAATTTGTCGAATGCAAAGAGTTTTCTGCCCAAGAAGGAAAATAGACTTCTTCCAGTTCCTATGAGACTAAGAGTGGAACCGGAATGGGATCAACAGTGGTTTTTGTGATATATTGATAAGATATTTCCACTACTGATAGGGGCACTTCAGGTTTATGGTGGGTAGGGAGAACCCAAGGATCAGTCCTATCAACAACCGTAGCAATGGACTTTCCCACACTAGTAGAACCTATATAATTAATTGGAGCTAGAAGATCAAATGTGCTCATCAATGATGAGTACATTCCAGCCCCTAAGCTCTCTGTAGCAAGTTTAACCTGATCAACCAATGGAAGAGTGGGCTCATTAGACTCCATGCGGCCTTTCTGGGTAAACTTGAGTTGGTGTACAATAACCAACTTCCCTTTGTGTGGAAACACTACCACCCAAAAGACAGCTGATGCAATAGCAGACATGGCATAAGTCCATCTTCTTCCTAATAGAAAATTATAGTCTAAAGGTGCATCAACCACCTCCACCTCAATAGACACCGCTTTCCCTACCAACTTAATTTCAAAATCTGGTAGGATACCATGCAGATGGAATGACCTTCCGTTGAAAGCAGTAAGTAGGGTGTTTGATGGGACCAGCTCTAGGGATCCAAGAGCTTTCCAACATGACAAGGAAATAACACATGTAGAAGCACCCTAGTCCACAATTGCAAAGTTGAATATCAAACCATGTTGATATAATTGGGGTCAGGGGCATTTGGAGTGCCCCCTGCTACATTTGAAGCTGAAGCAGAATTATTTCCTTGGGGAAACGGATCTTTCAGGACAACCGGTTGTTGATCTTTTAAAAGCTTCTGGGCTTGTTCCATAAGGGGACAAAGATGGGTAAGGTGATCTTCATGGCACAACTTGCATGGGAATTTCACCTTTTTCTTTTCTTTCTTTCCCCCATCAGCATTATTTGTGGGTTTCTGCTTTTTTTGATTTCCCTCCCCTTTCTTTCCTCTCTTCTTTTTCCCACCGGGCTACTGATTTCCCTTCTGAGAGGTTTGTGCAAAAACATTTGCATTTTGGGGTGAGGGGGCGGCCTTTGCTGCCTCCACCGTAGAATGTTTGATGGACAATTGATGAAGCTATTTGGCCAAAGATTCTATAGTGGGAGAATTGACAGACCCAACCACACCATTGGCATGGGGTCCAGGCTTAGTTTTCTTTGCATCGTGTGCTGGCCTCGGTGCCTAAGGGATAATCTCATACAAGATCCTATACTGAGAATAAATCAAGTCAAGTTGTTGGGCCCTGAGGATAGATTCTTCCTCACTCGTCACTGCTGAAGTAGATACGTCCTTAGATATATAGGTCAATAGTGATTTAAGGAACCATTCTAGTAAGAACTCAGGAGGAATAGTGGCTTTAATAATGCTCTTTCACCTCCTCCATTCTTGGATGTGATCCAAGATATGGGTATCCTTGTTCTTTCAGAAGGTAGATAACAAGTCTATTCCAAAATCATATCAGACAGGAAGCTGAAAGTGGCTAAGGAATGCGTTAGCCAAGTCCCAAAAACTACTAAACGCAGAAGAAAGCAACTCAATGTACCATTTTGCTGCAGTACTCATCAACGTTCTTTGGAACAGCCTCAACCAAACTAAATCTTCATTCAGTGAGTTGGAAGATCACCATAAATGAAAAGTGGTAGCATGAGCCCCGGGATCTTCACCAACTTTTCCTTCGAATTTTGGGATGTTTGAAGGCAACTTGGTGGGTACAGGCAGCCAGGAGGGATCATGCCTCATCGGGTCATTCATCAGTTTAGACAAATATGGCAAGTTTAACGTTGCCAAGAAAGAAAGCTTAGGTTGAACCGGAGCGCTAAAAGTACCAGTTTGGGGATTAGAGGGACTTTCCCCCAAATTCCCATATGTCAAGGTGGGGTTGCCCCCTGCCACCGATTGCAAAGTGGGTGGATTACTTTGAAACATATTCCATTCATAGGCCATAGGATTGTTGGTATGAGGTGTAGTATAAGCGGTTTTGGCTGCCCCAGTTGAAACTGGGGTTTGAAATACAGGAGTGGGTATCCCTCCGCTAAAAAGCGAAAAGGGAGATCTCGTGAAAGGAGCAGAGACCATAGTTTGGAAACCTTGAACATGATGGTTAGTGCTTCCAAACTGCACCCCTACATAAGAGGGTGGTGGGCCTACGTATGCAGTGGACAAGGGAATGTACCCCCCATTCCAAGGAAATCCTTGGACAAAAGAAGACGATCCTATAGGACCACTCTAGGTAGTGTGTGTGAAGGAGGTTGGAACTATACGTACATTGGGAACCCCAGTGACCATACAACCAGAAGCACCTACTAGGCTTGTGGGAACTGGTGGTTGGACCACTCGGATTGCTAGAGTTAAGGGCATAGTAGGTATGCTTGATCTAGGGGTACTTACCGAGGGAGATAGAACCCCTTCAGCCAAGATGGATGAGGTGAAAATGAAAGAAATTTCTCCTACACTAGACATTATTGTTCCCACAGGGACACCAATCATGGGTGGCTCAAAAGGACGCACCTGAACAATCACAAGATCATTTAAATTAGTTAGAGGTGTATTAAAATTCCTTGCAAACTCGTCATCCTGCAAGTATTCTATCTCAACTATGTTCAAACTAAGACAGTTTTCCCTAAGTTATAGTTCACTCGGAACTTCACTGACTCCTATCAGTTCAAATGAATCGTTTGTGTCCAATCTTTGCCTTTGAGGGGGAGGTGGAGGTTCCAATGTGATAAGAGGAGGAATGTTTTGCAACCTTCATGACCTTCTGATAGGTTGGTCCTCCATGATTTTAAATTTGAAAACTCAAACCCTAAGGTCAGCTAAACATAGACAAATCACATAGCAGTCACTACGAAAAATCCTAAAGTCTCAACAGTCAGCAAGGTAAAAGATATGCTTTCTTAAAGAAAGCTGAAAGAAAGTTGCTTGGCATCCTTTAAGAGGTTCTTAGGCACAAGCAGAGGAATCACCCACTGCCCTCCTACACTTTCAACAAGGGTTACCTTCCAATCCCACCCAAGGTGAACCAGAAATAGCCTTCTGGTTTAACTATGTATGAACCCTAGATGTCAAGAGATTAGATGCTACCTTAACTATACCAACAGTCTAGGGGGGACAGTCGCAAGCTTGATTCATACACATGGGCAGGGTAGCTGAGCCCGAAACTCTATCTAGGACAGAATCCCCAAATGCGTAAAAATCCTTATTTACGTTTCGATAAGGAATCAGAGGGTTATCTCCTCAGTCCAATGCCTCTACGCGGCCTCCTCCTTGAATCCCAGTTGAGAGGAGCTTCCCAGACACTATTGATAAAGAGAATGATTTGTTTGGGAACATAGGGTACTCCTAAAAGAACAAACACCTTGAGCAACCGCTTCACACCAATAGATCATAGATCAACACACCGATGTTTGTCACGTGGTTAAAACCCTCAAGAGGGAAATAGTCCACCACCCCAACCAAATAGCTACTTGGAGCAATTTATTATGCAAAAGAAAGAAAGTTACATGAGCTTCTCATAATCAATCAACTAGCCAAGGACCCTCTATGCTCTTTAAATAGAGATCATAGACCAATCGGGTGTTAATCCACAGATCAATGGTAGGTATGATCTAAGAGAGGTTGAACCATCGGATCACTCTATGTCTAGAACATATCGTGACTGACAGATTAGAATATTTACAAATGCATACTAATGCATACTAAAGAAACACACTTTTACCTAATGGATATATTACACAAGTTGATCTTAACTAACTCCTAAGTGTTTAAATATCCTAACAGGATTTACCTATCGATTTTCCCACTATGTCTGAATTTAAATACTTATGGGGAGTTTACATTTCCTATCCCACAAGTGTAGCCTAAGCTAGTAGGTGTGTGGCCCTAAAAAAAAAAAAAATTACTAATAAATTTTAATATTGTGTTCATTTTAAGGGCTATTTTTTACTCAGAAGGCAAGTGGAGTGAAAGACTATGATGTTTTTGACTCAATAAGAAATGTAAAAAAAATAGGTGTATACTTCCAAAGAAAATTATCACTACTTAAAAAACAAGCTTCTCTTTTCTTTTTTTGTAAATGTAAACTGATGAAAATGCAACGAATAAAGAGAAAACTAAGACTATCTTTTTGTAATTTTTGAGATTATATTTAAAAACTAAAAACAAAACTACTCTATGCAAATCAAATGCAAAAGTTTCTAATGTTTTCTTTTCACTTTTAAAATTGCTCAAAGACTACTATGCACCTAAATGCACAATACTTGAGTATGCTTGAATAAACTAACTATATAAAATAAGCAAAATGAATTAAAGCAGATTCATAGAACCAAATATCAACCAACTAAGGAAGACATGGAACCCTAGCTTGGGAAGGCACAATGAATAGAAATCACTGAACTCAATCAAAGGCAAGTGACAAACCAATACTATTTGAAAATAGAATGAAATAAACAGTGTCTAGAACCCTGATCACTGATTCAGACAACCAACACTTAAACCTATTACCCAACAGGCAAATCCACTTCAAGTTGCTAACAAACAAACAATCCAAACAATAAGAACTCAAAGGCTTACAAGAAAGCACAAGGCATGGCTAACAAGGTCATCAAACTCACAGTGTAATGCTCATAGTGAAGGCCACTCAACAAGACAAAATCTATAGAAGGAGAGGGACAAGCAAACCCTAACCAAAAACTTTGTTACTCAGGCTTGTACGCGACTGTGTACAAGGGAAACCTGTGTATTGTATGCGACTATGCTATAGAGCAACCCACATATGCAGACCTCTGTACATGACTGTGTGTAAGAGCAAACTGTGTACAGGAGTCAATTTTTTCAAAAAAAGAAAAAAAAATTCTCAAGTACTTCAAAGCACCACTACAAATATGAACCAAGACAAGACACCACACACTGGATCAAGGCAAAGACTGGGCACTAATCTATAGAATTAACCCATAGTAGTCTGGGCTCCCCGGTGGAGTAGCCAGTTCTGTTATTCAGGAATAAACACCCTTGTAACCTAGGGTCTGGGGTTACCAACGTACTTCTAAAACTTGCAGACAATCAGCTTTAAAGTACAGAAAGGAAATAGGAAGAGATGTTGGACTCACCTGATTACCAACGGTTGGTCCAAGCTTTGTCATCTTCCTCTCTGCTTCTCTCCAAAGATTTCATAGATGCACCTCCTTCACCTGCAAAGAGAAAATTCTCCAAGTACAATCTTATACATGTTTATATAACAAGTTATATAAACAACATATATAGTGCTTAATAAAATATATTCATCAACCATTATACATGAAAGAGACTCAACACAAAGTTGGAAGAAGAATTCTCTTTATTAACAATCAGTGAATGAGATAAGTGTACAACCCAACGCCTGAGACAAGGACTCCTCTGTAACCAAAGGATTCTGAGTTTTGCTGCTCCAAATACTTCTAAAGATATATGACCATCATAAATTTACTCTCCAAGATTCATTCTCTTAATGCCCTCCCCAAGGCCTTTATTTATACTTTGGGAAATAGAGCAGTTTTCAAGATTCAGGAGGTTGAGACAGTTGAGATGGTTAATGATTAGGGCTCAACTAATCCGCATTAACCATGTTTTATATTTTTTAATGTTGAATGGATGTGTATGCGACTATTGATATAGGAAACCTGCGTATGACACGCGAGTTGCTTTAAGGGAAACCCACGTACAGATCTGTACGCGGGTTGCAATGAGAATAGTCGCGTATAGTACGCAGGTTGTCAACAAATATAGTCACGTATGTATGCGGGTTTCAGTGGAGATATTTGTGTATGGAAATCAACACATAGAAAAATAAAATGACAACCTGGTTAAAGGGTAAATGCATCCCATGTCATGCCCATCTATAGTGTTTAGGAAAACTTCAATCCTGAAATGTCCTTTTGTGTACCAACATAATGAATTGTCGGCACTCAGATAGAGAAGTGCCATATGGGTTGATAACACTAAGGTAGGTAACTATGGGTTGATTATTCTAACATATTGGTCCTGGGAGCCATGACATTATAAATATAGCCTCCTCAGAGGAGGAAAAGGAGGTTGGACTAATTCTCATTTTTTAGGCCTAAGTGATGGTTTTCTAACTTTGAAAATATTTCTGGTTTGGATAATGAGAAGCATTTTTCTATATTTTTAAATTCATCATCGTGTTATGAACTCAGTCTGTTTTCTTGTTTATTTGATTCCACTTTTTATTTCCTGCTAATGCATTTCAAGTTAAGTGTAAAGAATTTGTTTTATGTTAAGCACTCTTTGCATTCATTTATGTGTTAGGGTGTGTGTTCTGGAATTCATCTCCTATGCTCTATTGTATGCACCATCCTCCATTATCCTTCTTCTAAAGGGTTTTCAAGGGATTCATCCATCAACAGGTTCCCCTTTCCATGTTGGGATTTCCTCTCTTCCTCCCACCACCCCTTAAAGATATTTGACTAGATGCGATGCGTACTTTTCCTCAGAACACTATCTAGAAGCCTCACTCATTTTTGTTGTAATAACCTTGAATGTTTCAGACTGTGACTCCATATCCCAATGGTTTTGATTTTGTTTATCTATTTAACCCATTTATTTTTTAACTACCTTGTTACTAGCAGAAATCTAATCTTTTGCGTGCTCTTTAAAGTTAAATGTGTATGTGAATGCTATCATGACAAGAGAGATCCCTCTTTGATTGCCTTGGCTAGAAGGAAATCTAAAGGTTGGTTGAAATGATTAGCCTTGTGACTTCCTATAGAAACCATAGGAAAATTACAGGGTGCTAATAGGGATTATGGAGGAATGTCTATAGGATTTGTGGTATTTCCCGTATGGGTTACCACATTAAACTTTATGTGTCAAATGGTGTAGCATAATTGTGTGTGATGTTTTCTGTATTGCTGTGACTTATGATAATATGTTAACTTCTGAATAAAATAATTTATTCTACAAGGGTTTAATGAATTTTATGTATATGTTTAAGTTTGTACATGGCGTGTAATATTTTGCAATTTTAGTTGTGTCTGTTAAGAACGTATTTCAACCCTGCTCTTTATTTTGTTACTATAATTTCTTGGATGCATATTCTTTGTAATCCATCCCATTAGTATGTTGTATTATCTCACATTCATGGGGAGTAATATTTACTTATATTAGAATTAGTATAAAAGTATGTGTTGAGGCCAATGAAGGCATCCACGAGTTATTGTGTATTGAGATTTCTCAAAGGAGGTTTCCCCCTCGAAGTGGCCTGCGATTAATAAAACATATTTTGTGCTCTATTATTTCACTTACAATGCTCATTTTCATTGTTTATTGCAAGAGGTTACTCACATATGGAATCAAATCACTTTCTTGGGCTCGTTGGGTAGAATTTCTACCAATATTTTTTCTTTTGCAGTGCTTCTTGGCGCTGCGATTATTGCAATAGTGCTTCTTCTTTGCATATGTATTGTTCATTCGGATTAGGGAATCAACCCTATCAACTTAACTATAGGAATTAATCAGGCATAGAACTCAAACTCACTGTGAGGAGTACCATAGGAACCCCAAAGTAGCTGGCCATTGAGAGGACCTGCCAAGCGAAAAGGGAAACGAACCCTACAATATTGACTAGTTTCCACTTGTGAGGTAAAAAAGAGCTATTTTTTGTGGAAAAGAGGTTATAAGTTTTACCTAAGCCATGGAGTGAGGGGTACTTCCTCAATATGCAAGCCCTTAGACAACATTGGTGGTCGAGTGAATCCCTTGAACCTTTAGGAAGTAGAACATACCTAGGGTCCATAACTATTTCTAGTTGATAAAGCACAGGTTTCCAGAGCCACCACAAATCATTTACACATTAAAAAAAAAATCTTCTTATGGTTGTAACCCACGAAGGAGAAAATAAACAAATGGAAGAATAAATTTTCTCCCTCAAGACCAAACTCTAAGATCTGGATGAAAAAATTCTTGGACTCCATCTTCATCATTCATCCATGAGAAATCAACATTCGCCTGAGCCTTCTGTAGACACTGGGTTCTCTTCTTCTAGCAAATTTTGTGGGTCGAATCTTGATTTTCCTCACTTCAATGGTGATGATCCGACTGGATGGATTTACAGGGAAGAATAATATTTCAATATACATAACAATTTTGATTTCCATAAAGTCCCACTTGCATCCTTTCATTTGGAACATGAATCCCTTCAATGGTTCCATTGGTACATCAAGGCCCATGCAGAGCCAAACTCAAAAGTTTTTTTCCAACTCCTTTTGCAATGATTTGTACCTAGTGCTTTTTATGACTTCATAGGATCACTCACCAAAATTCACCGAACTAGCACTGTGAGGGAGTATCAGACAAAATTTGAGAAATTGTCAAATCACACAGAAGGATTGCCTCATGGATTCTATAGGAGTTGTGTTATCAGTGGTCTGAAGGATCCAATCCAATATGAGTTTAAAATTTTTTGTCCTAGCATAATTATGGAATCCCTCATGTTGTATAAGTTAGCAGAGGACGAGATCATGGCTCAACAACGCTCCAAATCTGCTTTTGTTCTGTTTAGAAAAATGGTTCCCCACAGACTTTTGATCCTGCGAGATCCTAGAACCAATCCTATCAAGTATTTGTCTGAAGATGAGATGCGAGAACATAGAGAAAATGGGATTTGTTATAATTGTGACAAGAAATTCACCCGAAGACATCGACGTGTTGAGAAAAATATCTATATCTTGGATTTGGATTCTTCATCTGCACTTGAAATTTTTAATAATTTTCAGATCCAGTATATGATGAAGATTACATTCAACAACTCACTATTGAACCTCCTGTTCAGGATGACCATCTAAATATATCTCTCCATACATTAGTTGGAGTCACCACTCTACAAACCATGTGGGTCAAGGGTTTCTTCAAAAATATCCCTCTTACAATACTCATTGATTATGGTATCACTCATAACTTCATTGACCCTAGGATCACCAAAGAGGTTGATTGTTTTGTCCATCCTTTCTCCATCTTTGAAGTCATGATTTCGAATGGGGTAAACATACCTAGAAAATGGAAGTGCGGTAATGTGCAAATCTCTACTGGATATTTTAACTTGTGCTATGACATGTTTTCCTTTCCCTTTAGGAAAATGTGATGTGGTTTGTGTGCTCAATGGTTATGTACAATTGGACCCATTTTATGGGATTTTGCTGAACTTTGGATGCAATTTTTAGTCAATGGGAAAAAACACACATTGAAGGGCTTACAACTAGGGTCTCTCAGCATCATCAGTTCACATCACATGGAAAATATCCTTAAGAATAATTCACACTGTATCATCACTCAACTCCATTTCATTCAGATGCAACCTTCAATAGTCTCAAATAATCCCTTGTATCTACAACAAATTTTGGATCGATATGCATGTTTTTTTGCTACGCCAATGGGATTTCCACCTTCATTACTAGAGGGCCATCGTATTTTTATCCTTCATGGAATAGTCCCTCCCAAAATCAGGCCCTATCTCTTCCTATTTCACCACAAGACAGAGATTGATATGCTTGTTTAGGACTTACTGAAGCAAGGTATTATTCTCCCTAGTACCAGTTCCTTCTCTTCACCAGTTCTTCTTGTCTGAAAAAAAGATGAGTCATGGCATCTCTACATTGAATTTTGAGCACATAATCACATCACAATCAATGATAAGTTTCCAATTCCTATTGTTTATGAGCTTCTGGATGATCTTCATGGTGCTCATTTTTTCTCCAAGTTGGATATTCGTTCTGGGTATCACCAAATTCAGGTTCATGAGGATGATATCCCTAAAACATCTTTCCGCACAAATGATGGCCACTATGAGTTTTTAATCATGCCATTTGGTATCACGAATTCTCCTTCCACATTCCAAGCATTGATGAATAAAATATTTCATCCCTACTTGTGAAACTTCATCCTGGTCTTCTTTGATGATATCCTCATCTATAGTAAAACATGGGATGAGCATCTCCAACATCTGTATCTTGTGCTGAAACTTTTCTGTGATCGTCATCTTTGTTCCAAATAGTCTAAATATATTTTTGGGCAGAAGGAAGGAGATTATCTCAATCATATTTTTTCAGCAAAAGGGGTTTGCATAAATCCTGCCAAAATAGATGCCATGAAAAATTGGACCCATCCTCACACCCTTAAGATCCTTCATGGGTTTTTAGGACTGACTGGATACTACCAAAAGTTTGTCAAGGATTATGGGAATATTGTGGTTCCATTAATATCTCTACTGAAAAATGATTCTTTTACATGGACACATCCTACTGAGTGTGCATTTGAAAAATTGAAACAATATATGTGTACCACCCTTGTTTTAGCTATGCCTGATTTTTCCAAGCCCTTCACTATTGAGAGTGATGCTTGTGACAATGGACTTGGCGTTTTATTCCTTCAAGATGAGCATACCATTTCATTCACCAAAAATCCATTTCCAAGAAGAATTTAGCTGTGTCAGCAAGAAATACACACCTCCTGCGGACAAGAGTTGGTTCCCTAGTCTGAATGGTTTAGATCTAGAACAAAACACAAACATGGAATGCTAGACTCTCCCTAGATCTGGTTAATCAATTGAATGGAATGTCATGATGCTTGTCTCAAATTTTTTCCTCACTATCCTCGCAGAAGAACCTGTAAAAGATGGAATACAACAAATAAAATACGATAGCATACAATATAATCAGCTAGATCTATGCTTGTGACCAAGGAATCAAGCAATATAAACACATGAAACATTAAATATGGGAAAGAAAATACATTCTTTATTAATAAATGATTGGAGAGACTACAACCTTCATGCCTTGGTGTTGAGAGCTCCTTCCAATGGATCCTTGCCTCTAACTTCACCTTCCCTCCAAAGACTCAAGAATGATTTTGACAGAGTTTGGGTATGAAACACAATTCTTCCTCCTTTGTCCCATGGGGGGTGAGATAGTATTTAAAGTCATGGGAGGATAGGTATGGTTGAATATATCATGGGTTAGGTGGATATTATATCCTAAAAGGGAGGATATTGAGCTCTATCTAGTCCTAAACCATAGGGATGAGGCTCCACATAGGAAATCTTTGAGAATCCTCTCGAAGCTTCTCTTTTTTCCTTCAAAACTCGAGCACCACTTTTCCAAGAATCAAAAAGGAGGTGATAAGGGGGCACCACTTTTAGAAATAAGGGAAAGAGAGGTGGCACCTCTCTTTTCTCATGTATCAGGAGCAGTGCTGGTTCTTTGCTTCTTGCGTAACGCTTTTGGTCAATGGGGAAAGAGCATTACCACCTCAAAAGAGGGAAAATTTGCAAAGGGTTAATTTATTCCTTCATTTCTCTAGGGAAACTCTCAGGGATCGGAGCAATCAAGGGGATACCAATCTCATAACATGAGGGTGATAATATTTTGGTATAACAAGCCTCCTCTACATATGAGAAGGAAATGATGGATATTTTGCATGTAGTACTGAAGTGGTGGCCATACCTCTCAGGAAATTATTTATTCATCAAGACTGATCGCCAGAGTCTGAAATATTTCCTGGAACAATGGGTCTTATCCCCAACACAAAAAAATGGGTTAGAAAACTAATTGGTTATGAATATGGGATTACTTACAAGAAAGGCAAGGACAATATTGTTGTGGATGCTCTTTCCCACACATTTGATGATCATGTTTCTCTTTCATCTATTTCTATGTGTATTCCAAATTGGTTACAATCTATTCAGCAAGGCTATGTCAATTCCTCTTCATTTTCTAAAATCATCCAACAATTGGACAATAACCATTCTGTTGTACTGCATTACTCTTGGGATGGTTCTTCTCTGAGATACAAGGGTCATCTAGTGCTTCCCCAGAGCACTGATATTCAACAGGTTGTCTTCTATGAAATCCATGCTTCTTCATCGGTAGGGAAATATGGGTTCCTCAAAACGTATGAGCGAGCATGATGTAGCTTATTTTAGAAGGGAATGAAACATGAAATTCAACAAATGGCTTCAAAATGTGATACCTTCTAATTCCACAAGGGTGAAATGACACTCCTTTCCAGATTACTCGAACCTTTTCCCATCCTTACAAGGATGTGGATAGATATTTCAGTGGATTTCATTGAAGGGCTCCCTAAATCTAGAGGGAAGACCATAATATTGGTTGTGGTTAATCGAATCTCCAAATATAGTCAATTTTGTGCTCTCATCCATCCATATACCACCTCCTCAATCACACAAATTTTCATGGACCAAATATTTCATCTTCATGGAATCACTTCTTCCACTATCTCAAACTGTGACACAAATTTCACAAGTCATTTTTGAACCAAACTATTTCACCTCACTGGCACCAAAATGAATATGATTTTAGGGTATCACCCACAAAAAGATGGTCAAACTGAATTCATCAACAAATCTTTAGAAACTTATCTTCATTGCTTCACCTTTGAACGACAACATCAATGGGAAAAGTGGAGTCTAATGAGTGAATCTTTGTGCATGGAGGACATGTGTAGTGACGGGAAGAAGGTTTGGAAAAGATGGGTAGAGTGAGATGAGATGTTACAAGGGTTAAATATTAAAAAAAATAAGTAGAAGATGATGGAACACACAATGGGCATATTGATTTCCTTCTCGTTATTAGACTCAAGTATTTATATGATTACATCACAACAATACCATGGGCCAATACTATGGGTCACTAATCAAGATAAGGCGATCAAATCAACTAGTAAACTAACTAACTAATTAATGTTTCATTTGACAAGTGCGATTACATTTATTAACAAACCTCATTAATCTCAACTGGTAGAATATATTCACCACTATCAATGCCTAAGTGCTATCTATGATATTCAAATGCAGATTTGGATCAACCATTTGGCTATGAGATCTCGATCTCGATAAGATTATATGAAATTTTTCTAGACATTACTCATTTTTACCAATGCACTTGTATCAGGTTCCTTGAACTGATTAAATATTAAAGAAAATAAGAAGAATATGGTGGAAGACACAATGGGAATATTGATTTCCTTCTCCTTATTAGGCTCAAGTATTTATAGGACTACATGACAACATGAATATAATGTGCCAAAAAAATACTATGATTTAGTAATCAAGATAAGGTGACCAAATCAAATACTCAACTAACTCACTAATTAATTTTTCATTTGAACAGTGAGATTAAATTTCTTAACACACTCCCTTAATCTCAACTAGTAGAATATATTCAGCATTGTCAATGCCTAAGTGCTCTCTCTGATATTCAAATGCAATGTTTCCTAATGGTTGACTGAGCATATAATCCAACTTCTCCTTAAAGCCACACAAATGTAAAGAGATTTTTCCATCATTGACTAACTCATGAATGAAATGATTGCAAGTGTCAATGTGTTTTCTTTTTCTATGAAATATGTTATCTTTGGACAATTGTATTGTAGAGCACATAAAATAGAAGCTGGATCCTTTTTAGTGTGTCCCATATCCTTTAAAATTCTTCTTATCCAAACTGCATGGAAAGATGTTGTGCTGGTTGCTACATACTCTACTTCTACAGAAGACATGCTAAAAATGGGATGATTATAAGATTTCCATGATATCATATTTGTGCAACAGGGGATTCACCTTGTTGAGAAATATCTTATCATGTTCATTCATAAAGGGATTTTTTTAATTGTGAAAAAATATTTCAATATATTGTAGGTATTGAGGGGTGGGGAGTAGGGTATGGGGGGTTTATATCTAATAGTGGGTATAAAAAGGGGTTTGTAGTCAAAATAGTGAATATATCATAAAAATAGGGTTTTTTAAATTGAAAATATGTATTGGGGAGGGGCTCAACAAAAGGATTTTTGTAGGTAATTATCAATATCCAGTGAAATCAAGGGTATTATTTAATATCCCATGAAAAAGGGAGCTATGACATGGTTTAATTGAGTGAATACCCCTTGATTTGTGACAAAATGGAAAGCATAACAAGATGTTTTTTTCCTATCATCAATACTTCCTACAAAACAATTTTCAATGTACCCTATAAGAGTACTGCCTGGTGAATGAGTGTACAAAAGGCCATATCCAAGTGTCCCTACAAAATATCATAATTATTTTTCCAACTTTCCAGTGAGAATATTTGGCAGGATCCATAAATCTACAAATAAGACTGACATTATACATCAAATCAATTCTAGTTGCAATCAAATATATTAAACTTCCTACCATTCTTTTATATAGTGTAGAATTTACTGTTGGTCAATCATCATTTGTTGTTAACCTCATTCCTAAAGAAATTGGGGTTTCTTATGGTTTACATTTATCCATTATGACTCTCTGTAAAATATCAGTAGCATACTTATGCTGCCAAATGAAAATACCTTGATCAGTTTGACTAACTTCTAGACCAAGGAAGTACTTCATTGGACCTATATCAATCATTTTGAATTCCTTTTTCATGACTGTCCTCAATTCTTCAATCATTAAATTACCAGTGTAAATCATGTCATCAACATAAATACATACAATAAAATGTTACCTTGATAATCTATTTTTTCATAGAGAGTGTGATCATTGATGCTTTTGTTGAACCCATTGTTGATGAGATAGGGGTAAATCCTATTGTACCAAGCTCATGGGGATTGTTTTAGACCATACAAGTCTTTTTTCATCTTAAACACCTTGTTTTCATGACCTTTGACAGTATATCTAGGTGGCTGGTCTACATAAACTTTTTCTTCAAGAATACCATTGAGAAAGGACAATTTCATATCCATTTGATAATCAGGACACTAATTTTGTGCTATAATGGAAAGTACAGGACTGATAGTATCCATCCTTTCTATAGGAGGAAAGGTTAAATAAAAATATACACCATAATGGTGTGCATATTGTTTGGAAACCAACCTTGCCTTGTGTTTTTCAAGATCTACTTTTTCATTCAATTTGGTCTTATAGACCCATTTGACTCCAATACCGGTTTTTTCTATAGGGATATCAACAAGATCCCAAGTTTGGTTTTTATCAATAGAATAAATATCTTCATGCATTGCTTGTACGAACTATGCATCCTTTACTTCTTCATCAAAATTTGTAGACTAACAGGAAAACAAAGAACACTAAAGTTGTTCACCAATAACAAGAGTATGCTCATATAACTTTGTCAAACTTCTAGTTTTCTGGTTCTAAGATGGACTTCCTGTTGTTGTTCCTTCTTGTTGTTGTAGTTCCAATCTTGGAAGCCCGATAGGTAGATCTGACAGATATGAACTTTCTTGTTGTTATATTTCTGAAGGATCACTCAAGCATTTGTCTTCAAGGAACTTCACATCTGCTCAGTACAATATTTTTGGTGAAAATATTGTAATCCTTATGTTTTTCACTATAACCAGTGAAAATGCATTGATCATTCTTCTTATCCATATTTCATCTAATTTCATCATGTATATGAGAAAATGCAACAAAACCAAAAACTATTAGATGTTCAACACTAGTCTTAGTGCCACTCCATGCTTCTTTAGGAATCTTGTCCTGGACAATCACCATGGGTGATCTATTAAGAAATTAGACTTAGCATGAAACAACCTCATCCCAATACTTATCTGATAGCTTTTTATGTGACATCATGTTATGATAAATGTTCATGATGTTTGGGTTCTTTCATTCAACAAATACATCCTGCTATGGAGTGTATCTAGTGGTGAACTATCTCTAGATGCCATGCTACTTGAATAAATATGTCAAATCATGTGAATAATATTCACCTCCACCATCTGACATGAGCACTTTAATGAACTTTCCATATTGATTCTCAGTCAGGGCCTTGAACTCTTTGAACCTGGAGAAGGTATCTGATTTGTTCTTAAGGAAATAAACCAATATTTTATTGCTAAAATAATCAATAAATGTTTGAAAATAAAATATACCTCCTATGGATTGGGTTTGCATGGGTCCACGGAGTCTATGTGAACTATCTCAATATGTTCTTTAGCTCGAGATGTGGAAGTGGGGAAATTGTCACTTTGATGTTTCCAAATGACACAATCCTCACAAGAGATGGATTGTTCATGTATAACTAGTAAACCCTTGACCATGGACTATTTGTGTAGGATATTGAGACTCTTCAAGGGAACATGACCGAATATACAGTTCCATAACCAGGTTTCATCTGTACTAGAGACACTATGGGCTACATATTGTGGAAGGTTGGCACTTCTAATACTGAGAGGAAATATTATGTTCTTGTTCATTTCAACTTTAGCTATGAGTCTCCTACTAGGGGGTTTATCATAAATGGAATAGTATGTATAATAAAATTGAATATTATACTTGTTCTCAACTAATTGACCTATATTAACTAGATTTACATTCATATGTGGTACATAGAAAACCTCGTGAATAAACTTCTTTTCATTTTTCTTTGTAAACACGGGAACAATATCTTTTCCTTTTGTTGGAACCAAAAATTCATCTCCTAGATTGATATTCATGATAATAGAGGAATCCAAAATAGAGAAAGTGACTTATTACCTATCTTGTAATTGCTTCAACCGCTATCTAGTAGCCATAAATCTGAGTTGCAATTTTCTTAAGTTGTTTGAGAGGAGAGGAACATAACCTCTGACGAGCTGTCTTTTTCTTTAGATACATTGGATCTGGCACTGTTCTGGTATGCTTGCTTCTTTCCACATTTTCATTCATAGTTTCCATACTTCTTGTAGTAGTTACACTAATTATTGGACTTATTGGTCCATTTCGTGCCTCTTCCCCTCTGAACTTGAGAGTTGTGAGAGTTCTCTGAGTGATATGAATTTTCATGAATAGTTCTATCCTCTGTATGAGGAGGCCCTCGAGCTATTATTCCTCTACCTTGTCCTCCTCTTCCTCGAACTCTATTAAGGGAAGCTTGGGTGGTGAAAGCATTGGTCAAAGAATCTTCTTATTGATTGAGTCAAGCTTCATGAGATAGAAGGGATCCAATCAATTATTTTAGGGAAAACTGAGACAAATATTTTGCTTCTTCTATGGAAGTCACTACCATAGAAACATTTCTTAGTGAGACACCATAGAATCTTCTGAACAACTACCTTATGTTCTAGAGGTTCACCATAGGTTTGAAATTGGGTTACAATGCACAGAACCCTAGTCATAAACTGATCTACAATTTTGTATCCTTCATTTTCAAACTTTCAAGCCAAAGTCGAAGGGTTTGCAATCTTAAACTTTTTACTCCTTCTCTTCCCTTGGAGGCATATGCAAGAAGATTCCAAGCTTGATGTGCACTATTGGCTCCTTATATCGACTGGAAAATGGACTCCTCAATGCATCTTTGGATCATCCATTTAGCTGTGAGATATCAGTCTCAAGGAGCTTCTACGACATTATTCTGAGCATTAATCATTGTGTCCAAAGCATTTGTATCAGGCTCTTTGAACTCAATTTCAACCATATCCCAACATTTGTTGAGCTGTAGAAACATCTTCATCTTAATAGACCAAAAATCATAGTTGGTACCGGTTAGTATAGATCTAGAGATATACTTCAAGTTTGAGGTTCTTGTGCTAGTACTATCCATGTTGGTATGAATAACTAAGGATCCCTTTTATTTCAACTGTTTAAAATAGTCAACGCCACTTGTATAGCTAGCATAGGGTGTTAGAAGGGTGCGTTAGTCAAAAACCTTGTAAGTAAAGAGTGACCGACACACTCTTTCTTTTGACAAGGTGTGTCATCGATTCTCTTTTCCTTAAAACAAGGCACGTTCATGACACACTTTTATTTCAAATAATTTGTTCCACTGGTGTCATTAACACTCTTTTCCTTCATGCAAGGTGCATCGTTGACACACTTTCTCTTTAGACAAGGTGCATTATCGACACACTTTTCCTTCAAGCATGGTTCATCAGTGGGTCAATGATATACTTTTCCTTTAGGAAGGGCGTGTTGGCACTCCAAGAGAGAAGAAAAAATAAAAAAATACACATGATTACTCGATGTGTTACGACTTCGATCACAACCTCCATGTGTGTGTGCTTTCCACTATGTTAAAAGGCTTATCCAAGACAAAAGGAATGGATCAAGCCATACTCTTTGATACCATGTTAAAGATTAAAGAAAAGAAGCAGAAGATGATGGAACACACACTGGGCATATTGATTGGATTCTGATTATTAGACTCAAGAATTCATAGAATTACATCACAATAATACCATGGGCCAGAAAATGCTATGGGTCACTAATCAAGATAAGGTGACCGAATCAACTACTCAATTAAATGACTAATTAATGTTGCATTTGAAAAGTGAGATTACATTTCTTAACACCAAGGCGATAGTGAGACTGATGAAGAGGGTGGCTACCTAAGGAGTTGTTGGTCTTTCTAGGCAGACCAGGTTTACTGTAGTGTACCAACAAAACCCCTAGCTCACTGGCCCTTTCGATGATAGACCGCAGAACAGCCTGAAGTATCACCCGAAGTGATCCTAGATGGGGTGGTTGAAGAATCAGATTTTCGCAACCAGGTTATGTAGCATCCTAGGTCCTCCTGACTCTAATTGACCAGCGAGATCTCTCGGCAAGGGTTGTTTCTCTCTTCCTAGATGACTCTGTTATGGGACTAACTCTTATTGTATCACAGCTTCTAGGACGATGTGCAGCCTTCTCTTCTTCTCAACTCTTAACCTGCGATATCTCACACCGCAGCTCCTCCGACAGTGCGATATCACCTTTCTATGCTGTGATATTTCCTAGAGTGAGACTCAATATGCTCATCAAATCTCAACTTCCAAAGGATTCTTTCTTAGGTATAATAGCTGAGTTAACCTTCTTCACGATGTTAAACAACTTCACTTAAACTCCTACAGTCTAACACGCTTAACATCAACTACGCTCAACTCGCTGAACTAATAATACAGAAGTCACTTAACACTGTAACTGTTAGCTATCATGAATCAAGCACTCATAAACTCATATACAGAATACTCGACACATTCAACTTGCATTTAACCTTCAATGTTACTGTAAACTGAAGGATAGCCTACATACATTCATTAAATGATAAGCAAAGTTCATGTAACAGATAACAAATAGCAAATAAGTAGAGCACAATCACATGAAACAGTCACACAACACACGGATTTTACGTGGTTCACTTCCAGGGGGGAAGCTACGTCCACAGGAACTGTGTTTGTATTATATCTTGAGAGAGTGAACACAGTTCCGCTGCAACCTCTTATGCAGCTTGAGATATTCTGGGAAACTCCACACACACAGCTGGGAGCCCTTCTCTTAGATCTCTTATCTTCCTCTAATGCTTTCTTCTTACAATATACCCTTTCTCTCTCTCAATCCCTACAAATTGCTACATTCATGCTCAAGGAGTTGGCCACTAGTTACAGTAAGATAACTACATAATTAACAACAGAACCAGAGCTCGACTCTTCCTCAAGGTCTTACAATACTGATGACAACTAGTAACAACCTAACTAGATATCTCACTATCTAACCTTTCATAATACAAAATACATGCATAAATAGGTGGCACGAAGGTCTCACTATGATACAACACTATGGGCCTATCCCAACAGTAACCCAAAAACCCCAACTATGACAGTCAGCCTATCTGTACTTTGAACTGCTGCTTACTAGTCACACTGCAGCTTTCTGCAGTCTTCCGCGATTTCTGGTGCTGATCGTGGGTATGGGCGCCGCTTCCTTGATTTCTCCCCTACTATCCTTTGTATTTAATACCTCATCCTATTGCTCCTTTTCCATTTATGAGGGTAGCTGAGCCCTCCTGTCATCGTCGCTGCCTTAAATGCAATGGTTGAGCTCTCTTCTCGACCGCTTCAGGTACTATTTCCTTTGACTTCCTTGTTTCAATATAGCAACTTTTCCTGTAGCTGTGGGTCCATGCTTCAACAGTCCCCTAACACTTACTTGTGGGTCATCCCCGAGCCACTAACAGCTGGATTCTCTTGATGTAGCTTCTCCTTGGCTTCTTGCAAAGTCCTTGCGAATCTCTCCCTAAGTCCTGCGACATCTTTGTCCATAGCTTCGACACAGTCTTGTGCCACTTCAAGCATAACTTAACTAATCAGGGGGTATTCTATGTTATCAATTTCACTTTTGCTTGTAGTGAACTCCTTGACCTTCTGCTCAACCGCATCGACCAGCTCTGCAATTTGTTCCTGATATGGTTGAAGCAGGTTATTGAATTGTATTTCTTTTTCTCGCAACCACTATGCTTCCTGTTGCAAACGGTTCATCTCTATCATCTTCTTCATATTTGCAAGAGCTCCTAAGCTCTTGACTTCTTCCTTGATTTCTACTATGCATTCTCTATGTTCTGGATGCTCTGCTGCAAATCCAGTCTATCTGGGAGCTCTTCTAGCTCCGACCATGTCTTCGTCGCATCAGCTAGTAATGAATCCGCATCATCTATGTGACACTTCATCTACATTGAAGTGAGTCTAAAGGCATATGCCCTTGCTTCTTTGTCTGCCTCAGGTGTGCCTGGTGCTCAAGCCTCAAGCTCAGCATTCTACACCTTGTGGTCTTCCTCCATCTTGGCCACTATCTCTTCCAGAGCCTTTGCTCTATCTGTAATTCTTCTTACTTTCTGCGTTAGATGCAAGGAAAAATCGATGTTACGCTGGGGTAAATCCAATGCGATGTTATGGAGGACCTGACTTAGATCCTATTCTCTTTATTCATATTGTCTTAACTCCTTCGCCTTTGTCTAAAATCCTGCGGTGAGCTCTGCATTCTATTGTAGCAGCTGAATGTTCTGCTTATAAGTCGCAAGCTTTCTATCCCTGAGCTCTGCGGCTATCTGCTACTGGATCATTTGTAGTTAATCGATGGGGAATTGTGCCATATTAACCTCGACAGGTTTTCTAACCTGTATCTGCACATCAATCATCGAAGCAGGGTAGCGGATGCTCCTTGGCGGTATCAGCACTGTATTGATGCGATCCTTTGCAAAGACTTCCTTGCGGAAAATTGATTGTTGTGAGCTTTCTCCTGCTATCACCTTGACTGGCTGAGTCTGCATCATGGAAGTCTTCTCAGTTAGTGCTTTCAACTCTAGAAGTTGCTTATCTATCATGCTTTGTAGCTTGTCGTGTGATGTCTGCATTGTCTGAAATGATTCTCGCGTCTCCTCCTTTAATCTCGATGCGATGAGATCATAGTCATCCTCTTTTAGTGCAGTCTCTGTAGTTGGCTTTGAGGCTTTGAATTTTTTCCTCTTTTGTGCCACTGGCGGCACTTCTACTGCATCTTTCCTCTTGGAACCCACCTTATCTTTTCCTTTGTCCAATGGGTCTATCGGTGCGGTATGTGTTGGTACAGTTCCTGCTGTGGCATCTTCTAATGCCTTCTTCCACTCTTCATCAAAGTATTTGATGACATCTTCTACATCCTGCGCTGTCATTCTGAATGAACCAATAGCCCAGTTATCCGTTCTAAACCCTTTTTGCCTCAGATAGATTGTATGCCTGTCCGTAATGAAATCAAGCCGATTGTGATAGATGTCAACAACCTCTGTGTTGATCTGCGGTGTCTCCTGGATGACTTGCTTCAATAGCTTATATTATTCATAGAATACTATCATATTGATCTTTTTCTTGGTTGGGTTGTTTCTGTCCCATAAGTTTGCATAGCGTGCGCCTCTGCACTTTCTTCCTTGTAGATGTAGAAACTGGGTATGGGGCGGCTCTCTCCACCCGATGAATGCACATAATATAAGAATCCATGAGAAGTGGAAGGGGTGGTTTGGATCGTCCTACGCTGCCAAACAATCTGAAAGAAAAATATTTAATAAAAACAAAGACCAATTAAATTGTTCACCTTTTGCGACTTGCACGGCAAGGTGAATTACTGCTCCTGTGACTTCTTTCAGGTGAACCTTGGTTAACAGTCTACCTACAAGCAGACTGGCTATAAATCTGAGTGTATCATCTGCTAAGGCTATGAGGTCATAATCCTGAACTCCTCTCTGTAGCTTATACTTGTTAACTAGAAGCGCTGGTAGCTTAGTATCCTTGCTCTTCCCTGATATATGTGTCTGAGGGTCCTTACTGATCTTGGAAAGCCCAGTGATGCGGTGTATCAAATCAACATTCAGATCAACCCTGTTACCTAGCCAGAGGTAACCTCCATGTACACAGGAAAGTAGCACATGAACCATGGCATTAACCTCTGCACCTCGTCTGAAATGTGGTACTTTCAACAAATTGAGCAAGCCTGACTGCTCAAGAATATGGACATGTTCCATAGGAACAAACTCATCTGCATCAGTCCTTGGGTTCCTCTGAACCGTAAGATACTGATCCAGCCAAAACTGAGGATATGTCTTACTATCTCCAAGGTTATAGTCTGTAAATTTGAGAGCAGGGACATATCCTAACAGTTCTCCATATTCCTTTACACGGGGATCAATCGACAGTAGTGGAATAGGAAACTTAACACCCTTGGGAATGGTTACCTCTGGTGCATCCTCGACTCGTGGCACAATGTATACTGTTTCCATATAAACTTATTCTTCCTGCTCTGGGCTAGACGCTTCTACTATCTGAGCTTGGCTCTTCATCCTTAGCGTCTGCCTAACCTGTGGTGCACCTAATTTCACAACCCTGGGCGGCGTCGTCATAGCAGACTCGAGGCCACCACGCTGGAATCATCACACAACGTCTTCTAAAGGTTCCTTATTGGACATAAACTACCCACTACGATACTCTGGACTGGTAATGGCTGCAGAAATGGGGAAACCAGCACTCTGTAACTAGAGTATCTCTGCATGGGGAAAACTTCTACAAATTGCTCTATAACTCTCATAAATCGCAAAAGTAACCCTTCTGTTTGAATGATCTGTGTATTCATAATGAAGGTAATAATATCTGAAGCAACGGTCATTTAAGCTGGACTCGTTGGTGGCATTTATTGCATGGACAAGACAACACCCGTCATCCTGATCCTCATTAAGTGCTGAAAATCCAATCAAATCTCCCTTGAAAATTGTGTGCAAGTGCCGGTCTCGACCAAGATATACCAAATCTAGGACAATCATTGTATTGTTTCCAAATCTAGGGCAACATATACCTGTCAGATCTACATTAATCACTTGTCAGAAGGCGAAGTGACTGGCCCTCTTTCCCTTTCAAAATCATCTTCATGGCATGGGGAACATCGCCTCGCTGCGATGTCACACCGCATCATCCTGGATCAAAAGGTTGGCATGAAAATCCACAACGTTCAAAAACTCTGCAAGCGTCCTATGACTTGTGCAAAATAAACGTTCCTGCTGTGATTCCTCATACTTAGAACTCTTTTTTTTTTTTGGTGTAGACTAGTTATGGGTTCGATGCCTCCTTTCAACTACACTGGACATCTACACCACTTAGTTCTCTAAGTTAGGGTTTGGAGGTGGAGTGGCTATCACTATAAAGCTTAATCCTACTGCCATTAATCAAATTAGGAACAAGTTCCCCGTTCAGTTTGCTAAGCTGAACGGTACCTCCTTCTGTAACTTGTTGAATCTGATATGGCCCCAACTAATGTGTCTTGAATTTCCCTGGAAACTAAACAAACTTGCTGTCATAAAGGAGCACTAGGTCTCCTGTCTGAAAAATCTTTCTCTTTATGTGCCTGTCATGCCAAGATTTTTCTTGTGCCTTCTGTACTTTTTGATGAAATCCTGCGATGAATCTGTCTTCTTCTAAGGCAAGCAACTGCGCTAGTCTTTCATTCATTGTATCTGTATCAGCCATCTTGGTAATTTGAGCAATTCTTAAACTGGGAATAATATATTCCCTAGGCATAAAATCCTCTTGTCCATACACCAAGCTAAAAGGTGTGTGTCCTGTAAGTTTCTTGCATGTGGTCCTATAAGCCCATAATACAACATTAACCCTGAGGTCCCAATCATCTCTTTGGTTGTTATAAATATTAGTAAGATCATTTTCTAGAATCTTATTAAAATCCTCCACCATACCATTAGCTTGTGGGTGGTAGGGAGTGCTCTTATGATGCTCTATCTGAAATTCCTCCATCAAGGCCTGAATAGTGCGATTCAGAAAGTGTGTGCTTTGATCACTCATCAAAATTGTTGGACATCGAAATCTACTTATGATGTTTTCAAAAATGAACTGTGTAGCTGTAGCAGCATCACAATTCCTTACTGCTTTGGCCTCTACCCACTTGGTGAGGTATTCTGTTCCTGTGATGATGTATCTCACACCAGTTTGTTTCCCTGGTGGATTGATCGAACCCATGAATTCTATAGCCCACTTGTCAAATGCCCGTAGTGTAATCTATGGTCGTAGCGGCATTTCATCTCTCCTCGAAGGTTTTCCTACCCTCTAGCAGATGTCGCAGCATTTGTAAAACTCCTTAGTGTCTTTATACAAAGTAGGCCACCATAATCCTACAGCTAGAATTTTCTGAGCAGTCGGCTTTCCTGCGAAATGACCTCCTGCGGTACCTGAATGTGCTTCCCTGATAATGGCCTCTTTCTCTTGCGGCATAACGCATCTATGCAGGACTTCATCTGGACCTAACTTGTATAAATGTCCTGCGATCAAAGTGAAGTCTGCTGCTTTAACAACTAACTGTTTCTTTTGCTGCTTAGTAAACTCAACTGGTGCCCACCCTGTAGTGAGAAAGTGAATAATATCTGCGTAATACTCATCTGCAATCTGGATAGAAAATAATTGCGCATCTGGCAAATTATCCTCTCAATTACTTGGTTCTTCACCTGAGTCGATCCATGATAGATGATCAGGTCATGCATTTTATCTCCCTGGTTTTACAATAATTTCAAAATCATACTCCTGAAATAGGAGCAACCATCTGCAGATCCTTCCCCCTAACACTGGCTTATTGACCAAGTACTTTAAAGCGGAATGGTCAGTGAACATCTTGAATGGGGCACCCAACAGGTAGTGCCTGAATTTCTGTAGAGCATACACCATAGCTAATCCTTCTCTTTCTGAAGTGGTGTAGTTCTTTTCTGCGGTAGATAACTTTTTGCTTGAGTATGTGATAGGATGATCGATACCCCCTTCTCCTGGTTGTGTTAAGACAATCCCCAGTGTAATGCCAGATGCATCCACATGTACATGAAATGGATTGTTCCAATCTGAAAATACTAAGATGGGTGCGGTGACCATCTTCTCTTTAAGAGTGTCCAAACTTTGCTGGCATTCCTTAGTCCATAGGAATTTCACTTCTTTCTTTAACAACTTTTCCATAGGTGTTGTTATCTTTGCATAGCCTTTGATGAATTTTCTATAATACCCTGTATGACCAAGCACTGTCCTCAATTGCTTGACTGAGTTGGGTGCTGGAAGATATACAATGATGGCAATCTTTGTAGGATCTACCATCAAGCCTTGTCTGCAAACAATATGACCCAACAAAATACCAAATGGTGCACAGAATATACATTTCTTCAAGTTAAGAGAAATCTGATATTGCCTACATTTCTCTAACATGAGCCTTAAATCTCCTATATGCTTTTTTATTAATCCAAATACAGTCCAATCATCAAAATAGACTTCTAAGAATTTATGGATGTATTCCTTAAAGACAACAACTACTACTTTAGAAAAAATAGATGGTGCATTCTTAAGACCAAAAGGCATTACCGTATACTGGAATGAGCCCCATTCTGTCACAAAGGTGGTCTTATGTCGATCCACTTGATGGATTCTTATCTGGTGATAGCCTGAAAATCCATCAGTGAATGAGTAGATCTCCTGCCCTCCCACATTGTCTAAAACTTCATCATTAAAATGTGTCGAAAATGGGTCATGAAGTGATGTGTCATTGAGTTTGTGCAAATTGACACAAATCCTGATTTCTCGTTTAGTTTTATTTTCCTACATGACCATGGGCCTAACCCATTCACTCTCTTCTACTAGCTCAATGATGCATGCTGCTAGTATCTTATCAATCTCATCCTTAAATTTTTCTTCATAACGAGGATTTAATCTGTATGGACGCTGCTTAACTAGCCTAGCATCCTCTTTCAAAGGTATCCTCATGACTCCCAAATCTCCTACTATTCCCTTCATCTCTATAAACTTAGTGGGAAATAAGTCCTGATAGTAATGTAACAAATCTGCGATGTGTCCTACCGTTTCATCATCCCAATAGTCTCCAATAGAGGCAAACTTTGGTTTTGTTTCTATGCCAATATTGATCTTTTTAATCTTAATAGGCTCTGTGACAGCTGGAATATCTAGCTTTGGTCCATCAACTTCGTGAGTCCCTTCTGACTCTAGAATGTTGATACTGCAAGGATTCTCATCCTCATCACTTGGCTCTTCTGTAAAGTTGTAATACTCTAGCGCATGTTCTAACTAGATGGCCCAATTAGGCTAAGCATATACTGGTAGGGTACAGTCATCAAATATCTTAGTATTTATAATATCTAGAGCCTGATCAATGCTTGGATACTCAGATTCAAAAGTGAAAGTGAGTACAAAGCTGTCTATCATAACTGGCCATGTAATCGTTCCTCTGCGCAACTCTGTCTCAGTGTACCAGTTCCTTGGGACTATGTCTAAAGTGTGAATGAATAGGTGAACCCATTCATCCTTGGGAATGTCTGACCAATTTTGTTCACAAATCTTAATATGTGACCTGTGGTCACTTTCTCCTGTATATTTCTTTTGGAAACGCTCCTTGTCATTAGAGAATCTGATCATCATCAATCTCTTAAAATCATCCCATGATGTGATATTTTCTTTATGTGCATGCCACCATCTTGCAGGTGTGGCTCTTACTGCAAGGTCAATAGCTGCCATCCTCTGCTCATGAGGGATTTCCTACTCAAACTGCTGTAAAAATTCATTGACATATGCTAAGCCATCAAACAATAGAATATCCTTAACCTCTGTGCCAATCCATCGCAGTGACTTATTCATAAACGCACATCTGCGAGCTGAGACTTCATAAAGTCTATTCTGCCAATTTTCTAAACCAACATCCGAATTCGATGCACATGAACTATCGCATTGCCAACTAATATTTCCTTCTGCGGTGGGATTGATATAATCACTCTGGTTAGCATTCATCTGATAGAAGCTCTCCATATTATGCACCTCTTCCTCTACTCTAATAGGTTCAATGTATCGAGGACCTTGAAAAGGATCCAACGGTGCAATGACTTGAATCTGTTTATCCTCAAAGGTCATTTGTCTTTTCTTCAAATTGATAACACCCATGTTATCAATTTCCCAATCAATACCTAGTAAAGCTGGATACGGTCTGCTATCGCCAATAATTTCTATGACTTCAAAATCTGCAAAGCTGCGAACTCCGTCAATATCAACTGGTACTTGCAGTAATCGACCCAGTGGCAATACCCTCTACTGATCGGCTAATCACAGATGGATAGGTGATATAGCTAACTTAGGGCTACCCATCTATTCCCATGTCTGCTTAGTAAGAACATTTACCTCCGATCCTAAATCTAGGATTACCCCATCCATTTCAAACTCTCCAATTTGTGCTATGAGTCTCATTTCTCTTCCTGTTCTTGTATGGCCCATAATATTATGAACAACACCCTGCATACTAATCATGGAAGAAGACTGATGATACTGATCCATGATGCGTTGAAGATATCCTATGGCTTTCTCATTTCTTACGAGTTTCAAGTAGCTCTGCAGGAAGGATTGTACACTTCCTGTCAACTCATCCTCTTCGCACCCTCCAGATGTGGTAGCCTGCGATGTCTGCACAGGACTAATCCCACAAGGTTTTTTCTGCTGCGGTACACCCCTACAAGGCAATACCTACGATCCTGATAGTGTAGGGTTAGTAAAGAAAGTTTTACCTTACTGAAATGTTTTTTTGTTCTTCTGCAGGTCAAGCGGTGTAGATTTATTAGTGGCTTTACGCACCCACTTCGAACCTGTATTCTTTTCGGCATCTTGCGATGTCCTACTAGTAGAAGCACCACTGCGAGTCACAACATTGATGCTTGGTTCTAGTTCTTTCTGCTCAGCAGCAATAAGTTGAATATTCTGGTTTACTGTTGGCTTAGGATCCTTAATCTTGGCTATCAAGATAGGACATTCTTCTATAGTATGATCATAGGACTTGCAATACTTACATGTTGTAGTAGGGTTCTGACAATTCCTAGCATAATGTCCTATGGCTCCACAGTTGTAACAAACAATCGGTCCATGGCCACGGCCAAAGCCTCCACCACGGCCTCGTCCTCTGAATCCTCCACCATGGCCATCATGAGCCGGTTCGTGCTGTGGACCTGCTGCTGGTCCTGGTGTCTCTGACTGGACTCTGTAGAAGTCACGTTTTCTCTCTATCATGAGATCATAAGCTTAATTATTTTCATCATGTCCTATTGAATTACACAAGTTACAGTATAAATTCTTAGGAGTTTGTACATACTTCTGAAGTAAAGGGCATTCTTGTGGCCTATGTCCTCTTGTTCTACAGATTTCACACCATGGCCCTTGATTCTGTACTAAGGGGTTAGGAGCCCCACTTGCTATATACTCAAAAAATAATGGATATTTATCTTTGGTATGTCCATGTCCTTTACACTTTGTACACCATAATTCTTGTTCAACCTCTTTTCCTTTCTTAATCTCATGTAGCTGTAAAGTGAGAATGGCTAACTGATTTTGTAAGTTTGTCATACCTGCACTAGTCTCAGCTAAAGGTGAAGCCTCTAGTTTCATTGCCATCTCCAATGCTTCATCCTACGTATGGAGTTTTTGTTGCATTAGTGGAAGTCTGATATGAGGGAGTAGTGCTGCGATGAACCATTCCTTATGCTGCTCCAGCGCAAACTCAAAACTAACTTGGTCTATAAGAGCTTTAAATTTCTGATCGAAATCCCATACTAACTCCGTGGGTAATTGTTTAATGTCTTTAAGTTCTGTGATACATTTTGACTCGGAATTGGGTTTCTTAAATTCCTTAATCATTGCGGTCCTGACCTCTACGAGTGTTCTGTTCTGCGCCGATGTATACTTCATATACCATGTTAAAGCTCTTTCTCTAAGTGTAGTGGCCAACTGGACAAGCTTAGTATTGTGATCTTGGATATGTTTAATGGTCCATACAGCTTCACATAGGAACCAATGTTGTTCTGGGTCTTCTGCCCCTATACCCCTAAAGGTAAGTAATTTTATGTCATCCCCCATTCTGTTTCTACAAGGTGAATTTTGATTTGCTGTATTACTGCCACTTGGCGGTGTAAATGTAAGTGGTGTAGAGGTAGTATGTACTGTGTGTGAACTACTAGATGGAGTTCCTACGGGATTATTCTGAGTCCCGGTTGGTTTCTGTGGGGTATAAGGGTGGTAAGGGATACCCCCTACTATTTTTTCTCTATTACTTTGACTATGTTCTCTAGTACTCCCTAAACTGTCTTCAAAGAAGGAAGCTTTGAAATCTACTTTATATTTCTTACTGCTACGTGTACATCCAATTTCTTCAAAATCACTCTCAAACTCTTGTGACATTACACTTACTTAACTTATTCATCTGAAAATATATCCAGTACTCCTTTTTCATATAATAACATCTTAAGGGGCAAATTTAAAGAGTTCAAGTACTGACCGCAATATCCTTTGAAGAAGTACCTTTCTGCTTCACTGAAACTCTTTCTTTGATCAACTGCAAACTCTATAATGAAACCTTCCAACAAACTTGCAAGCCAAAAGTCTACTACCCGCGAAATGGGATTATCTATGCTCTTCACGGTGTGAATCAGCTCTGGTGTCCAGACAATGTTCCTTTTCTTCTTTAATACATGCTTATCATTCAAATTTGACAACCAATCGTACAACTCATTTGCATAGGTCACAAAAAATATCACATACAGGTCTGTGAAGATATGTTTCTAAAACCAGTCCTATGTACTCAACATAGGACTCTTGCTTTTTTTCTCAGCAAATTCTCTTTCCTTAGACTCAACCCACTGGTTAAGTTCTTCTTTAGTAGGATTCCAACAGAACATCAGCTCTTCGATTTGTTCAAAACCTGCATCGAAACCATTTGTTGGTTGTTCTAGGAAGACCCAAGTTTACTGCAGTGTACCAACAAAACCCCTAGCTCACTAGCCCTTTCAGCGATAGACCACAGAATGGGCTGAAGTCTCACCCGAAGTGATCCTAGATGGGGTGGTTGAAGAATCAGGTTTCCTCAACCAGGTTCTGTAGCATCCTAGGTCCTCCTGACTCTAATTGACCAGCGGGATCTCTCAGCAAGGGTTGTTTCTCTCTTCCTAGCTGACTCAGTTATGGGACTGACTCTTATCACATCGCAGCTTCTAGGACGATGCGCAGCCTTCTCTTCTGCTCAACTCTTAACCTACGATATCTCACTCCGCAGCTCCTTTGACAGTGCGATATCGTCTTTCTACACTGTGATATTTCCTAGAGTGAGACTCAATATGCTCATTAACTCTCAAGGTCCAAAGGATTCTTCCCTAGGTATAATAGCTCAGTTAACCTTCTTCAGGATGTTAAACAACTTCACTTAAACTCCTACAGTATAACACGCTTAACATCAACTACGCTCAACTCGTTGAACTAAATATACAGAAGTCACTTAACACTGTAATTGTTAGCTATCATGAATCAAGCACTGATAAACTCATATACAGAATACTTGACACATTCAACTTGCATTTAACCTTCTATGTTACTTTAAACTGAAGGATAGCCTACATACATTCATTAACTAATAATCAAAGTTCATGTAACATATAACAGATAGCAAATAAGTAGAGCACAATCACATGAAATAGTCGCACAACACATGGATTTTATGTGGTTCACTTCCAGGGGGGAAGCTACGTCCACAGGAACTGTGTTTGTATTATATCTTGAGAGAGTGAACACAGTTCTGCTGCAACCTCTTATGCAGCTTGAGATCTTCTGGGAAACTCCACGCACACAGCTGGGAGCCCTTCTCTTAGATCTCTTCTCTTCCTCTAATGCTTTCTTCTTACAATAGACCCTTTCTCTCTCTCTCAATCCCTGCATATTGTTACATTCATGCTCAAGGAGCTAGCCACTGGTTACAGTAAGATAACTATAGATTTAACAACAGAACCAGAGCTCGACTCTCCCTCAAGGTCTTACAATACTAATGACAACTACTAACAACCTAACTAGCTATCTCACTATCTAACCTTTCATAATACAAAATACACGCTTAAATAGGTGGCTCAAAGGTCTCATCATGATACAACACTATGGGCCTATCCCAACAGTAACCCAAAAACCCTAACTGTGACAATCGGCCTATCTGTACTTTGAACTGCCGCTTACTGGTCACACTGCAGCTTTCTGTAGTCTTCCACGATTTTCGGTGCTGATCGTGGGTATGGGCACCGCTTCCTCAGTTGCTCCCCTTTTGTCCTTTGTCTTTAACACCTCAAGCCATTGCTCCTTTTCCATTTATGAGGGTAGCTGAGCCCTCCTATCATCGTCACTGCCTTAAATGCAGTGGTTGAGCTCTCTTCTCAGCCGCTTCAGGTACTATTTCCTTTGACTTCCTTGTTCCGATATAGCAGCTTTTCCTGTAGCTACGAGGCCCTGCTCCAACAGGACTGGGAGAAGGTTTTAGTCAAATAAGAGGAGAAGGACTGTAACAAGGAGAGAGAGTTGCAATGTGACCAGAAGAGGGGACTACGAGTTGGTGCCACAACTTGATGAGGAGTCTTGCAAGATGGATGAGGAGTATCATCTTATTTATGAAGATGAGAAGAGATGTTAGATCCATACCATACCCAAGGGTATGACATACCTATGAATCCTCATACATCTCACGTGTCAGAGGTAAGACCTAAAAGTGCATCAAAGTGTTTCTTGTTGAATCAAAGTAATAGTAATGGTTAAGATAGTGGTAAAAACGTTCATACTAGTGGTCCATCTAATTCAAATTCATCAATACCCAAGGAAAAAAAATGGTTGGGGACAACATGAAGTTACCTATATTTAATGGAAATGGGTTAGAAGATCGTGAGCAACATGGGTTTTTGTGTGAATCTGTCTCGACTGTGTGATAGCTCCAAGATGAGGCGGTAAAAAGAGCCCATGTGATCATGACCTTTAGGGGTCATGCTCTAGATTGGTATATGAATTTTTCTGTGGTTCCTGTGGAAACCCCTAAGAAGTCATTAGATCAGATCTGAAATGGGTTAATAGATGAATTTAAGAAACCAAAATATGACTTACAGTGTATCACAGAGGTAAGGAGATTAGGCAGTCACCAAGTGAATTTGTCTGAGATTTTAACCAGAGATTCAAGGCCTCGATGGCTAAGGTAAGTTTTCAAATGTGTGGTGTTCAACATAAAGAATGATTTATTTCACTGCTATTACCCCATATTTGTGCTCCCCTAATGCAGTAAAAGACACTATCCCAAATAGAAGCTTTAGAGCTTGCAATGAAATTAGAAGTGTCACTAGTAGAAGAAACTAGTGCGAGAATGGTGCAAATCCAGTCACAATTTGTTAATATTTTGTTGGGGATATAGGATATCAAGAAGGGAAAGTATATTCATGACCTTGCTTCGGATGCTCCAAATCCATTGAGTGCATGGATTTTAAGCTTTTTTTTTAGGAAGAAAAAAACATGTTCTTGATATTCATTTAAGAATCAAAGGGCATCTAATGTGCCATCCCAAAACATGGGTTACATCCAAGATTACAAACTGCTCATTCCATGAACAAGTCACAACTCAACAAGTTACAGTGGGGGAGATCCAATAGCTTATCAACAGAAATAAAGTTCCCATTAGTAAAAAAATTGTCTCACTCAACCATATCTAGTGTGGACCAAAGATTACAGAGCAGCAATCTAAAGGAGCCCACTCCAAAACAATCAAAATGGTGCAAGTAAAAAGGGAGTAAGATCCCGCACCAGGCTCAAAAGAGCTAGAAAGTGTGATGAGAGACCAAAAGGCCATCAATAATTTTAGTGAAATAGCCAAACCCAAGAGCCAAAGAAAGTGCAGTTTTAGAGAGGCAGTCTGCAAGATGATTGTGTTCATGGTAGATATGGCTGAATGACAATTCTAGAAAGCAAGAGAAGAGCTTTCTAGTTTCCCAACACCAGTGGAAGAGTTCTGGAGGGGAAAGGGTAGCAGAACCCTTTGCCCAATTTATGATGACTGATGAGTCACCAAAAACATTGAGTGAGGGAATCCCCATCATTTGGGATGTAAGCAGAAGAGTCCATATGCCTACCAATTCTTCTTTAGTGTTGGTGTTGTTTCCCACACCCAGAGCAAATTGGAAGGAATGTGACTCATTCAAGAGCAAGCAGTAACCCACTCCACCCACATATTTTGTAGATGCTCCATCAAAAAATCCACAGGGATAAACCAGGATAGGACCAAGGCCCACAACTCTTTTCATTTTTACCTTGAATGCCGGAGGACAATACAACTGCATGGAGTATGTGATTTGTTGGATTAAGCCCAGGACAGACAACTTATTCCCCTTGAAAATAAAGAATTTTTTAGCTTTCCAAATGGCCCACATATTGTGAAAAGGAATATAATAGCATGCCGGGTGTTTGGAGAAGCTAACAATCCAATTTTCCAAAAACATGCACAGATTATCAGACTGGTAGGATGATGGAATATGGTACATATCGCAAAGTTGAGAAAGGACATTCTTCCAAACAAAACAATGTGAAAAAATATGTTGTACAATCTCTTAATAAGTGTTACAGAGAGCACAGATACCCAAACTTGTCCAACCTCGTTTCTGGAGGTTATCCCATGTAAGAACTTTATTCATCAACGCCAGCCAAACAAAACAACTTATTTTCTTGGGTAGTGAGCCAGACCAAATGAGAGCATGTAACCTGCTACGAGACGGGGGAGATAAAGATTTGACAATGCTATCATAAACCAAATTTGTAGAGATGGAACCATCACGCTTATTGTATGAATCAGGACGTCAAACTGAAAATTGAGTCGGATTCCACTAAGTTCCAGACCCCTTGTAAAGGAATCCTAGGCTAATTTCCAATCTCCAGCAATACACAAATCCTCAGCCAAATACCAATAATGTTGTGTACCAGGAAAGGTATTACGTGCATGTGAGAGAGAAGTGATATCCAGATCCTCTAAAAATTCACGTAACCCTACAGAAAGAGAGAGCGAGCTCGGAGCCCCAATGATTGGATCGATGCCAATAAGAACATCATGTCCATTGCCCACCTACCAGGCAAGACATATACCAAGCCAAGGAAGAGTTTGTAAGAATCCTTTCCAGATAATAGAAACCCCACACGTGCTAAAGTTTTTACCTCTGAGCCAAGCCACCATCAAGAGATTATTCATATATTTGCTAATGAGAACCCGATGCCATAATCCATTGTTCTAAAGGACCATCCAAATATTCTTTAGTCTCAAAGCAATGTTGAACCAGTGCAGGTTCTTTATGCCCCATCCCCCAATCTCTTTTGGCCAGGAGAGGAGCTTCCAATTGGCCAGATGATACCTATGTTTATTGATAGAAGAGCCCCATAAAAAGGCAAATATTATGCTTATGAGCTTATGCAAAACATAAACTGGAATAGGGGCAAGGCCCAACCAATAAACCGGGATGCTAGTCAGCACAGCTTGTACAAGTATCAGATGGCCTCCAAGTGAGAGCAACTTATGTGCCCAGTGACAAATCCTGTTCTCAAATTTTTGTATCAGCCAGTTCTAGTCATTGGCCCTATATCCCAAAGGTTTGATAAAATATCCAAGATACTTAAAACTAGAGGCAATAGGCTCCATTTTATAGGGCAAGACCCGAGCAATGTGAGAGAGGATATCAACATCCATATTACTGTGAAGAAAGCACGATTTGTCCAAACTAATGCACATCCCTGAGGCCTTGCAGAAGGTGCTCAGAATAACATCAAAAGCAATCCACTCATGTAAGGTGCCAATGCCGAGTAGGATCACATCATTCACAAAGAGGAGATGTGTAAGATTAAGCGAAGAAGAGACCTTGATACCTTTGATGAGACCATGATCCCTAGCATCTGAGATTAAGAGGCTAGGCCCTTCAATGACAAGGATGAAGAGCAATGGGGATAAGGGAGAGCCTTGTCTGATGCCACAGGAAGCTATAAAGAACTTCAAGGGAGTACCGTTGATGAGGACAACAAAATTTGCTGAGGTGAGGCATCGCATAATCCAATTAACACCCAAGAGAGGTACCCCAATCTGGATCAGTATGAGTTGGATATAGGACCAGTTCACTCAATCGAAAGCCTTAATCAAATCCAATTTGAGGATAAGTGCACAAGTATTTTTGGATTCATAGTATGGAGAGTCTCCTGGACAATGCCAATATGTTCAACAATCTGGCAGGTTTTAAGAAAACCATATTGTTCCAAGGAAATGTGGGAGTCCAAGAAAGGATTAAGCCTAAGAACAATGACCTTCAAAGATCAGTTTGTACAGTAGGTTACACAAAGAGATAGGCCTAAAATCAACAAAGGTAGAGGGCTTATCTATTTTAGGAATCAAGGCTAGGTAGAGTTCAGTGAGGGAGGGATAAAGCCCGAAACCCAAGTAGATTCGACAGCTGACAATAAATCATTCCCCAGTAAATCAAAGAAGTGTAAGTAGAACTCTACAGTCCATCCATCCAGGCCAGGACTCCTATCTTTTTTGAAATATTTCAAGGCAAACTCGATCTCCAACAGAGAAATAGGGTGAATGAGGCTAGGGGCATCCTCATTGGAAATCACAAAAGGGTAAAGCATGACCACCTTGAGTTATTCTAGCAAGCAGGTTTCCTTATCATCCTGGAAAATGCGAGCAAAATGTTTCTGACCCAGCTCCTTAAGGGCAGACTCGTCCTCAATGCAGTTACCATCATCATCATCAAGTGACCAAATCATATTTTGATTCCTTCTTCTTGATGCCAGAGTATGGAAAAACTTGGTGTTTGAGTCACCCAACATAGCCCATTTAGCTCTACTTTTAAGTTGCCAAGTCAGAAGATGGTGCTCCAACGTCTTCTTATTTTTAGACCTAAGAAGAGTCAAAGACATCTGATCCTCTAAGGAAAGGATACCAGGGAGGATCCCGAGAGAAGGGAACTATTTCCCTGTCCGATCAGATCGAATCAGACTCCATAATAGAACTCTTTTCTTTGATCCATCCTTTAACCTCATGCTTGAGTGAATGGAGTTTGTGAGTCAAAAGGTCTAAACCAGAATCAGAGGCCCTAGGGTTCAGTTCAGACCATCTCTTGGAGACCCATAGGGTGAAATCCAGATCATTGAGCCATGATCGATTAAATAGAATGGGTAGTTATAGGACCCCATTTGTTTGTCCCACTTTAAGCAAATCGGGAAGTTGCATGAGATATCAGCATGGTGCGTCCACACGCGGTGTATCTTTAAGGAGGGGATCAAGGAGGGGGAGATTAAGAAGCGATCTAATCGTTTACTGATGCCATCAGCTCCAGCCCGTCCATTTCTCCAAGTAGGCCTAGCATTGGGAGGAGCAATATCAACAAGTCCAATAGAATCAAATAGGAGTTTGAAGTGGGAGGAAAGGGGATCAAGAGTAGCTTTCTGCCCCCAGGTCTCAAAAGCTTTCATGGTCAAGTTAAGGTCTCCTCCTATATTCAGTTTAGGAATGCTAAGAAGACCCCCTCTGTGGACCTTTTCCCAAAAAAGATCCCTATTCTGATAGGGGCGATAAACATCGAGGATGGCTAAGGGAGTAGTCAAATCATGAAAGAAGGCCTTAACCAATATGACAGCACAAGTCTCAAAGGCATAACATCTGAACTTATGAGGGTTCCAGGCCGTATGTAACCCTCCCGAGAGACTAGAAGCGCTAATGGCACATAATTCCCAACTGGGTAAGAGATTAGAGAAAACAAGGAGAGCAGGGTAAGAACTGCGAAGGAGAATCACATCCAGACATAGCGAAAGGAAGAGAGTGCGGAGGCTAATTTATTTGGTCTTGCCTCCCAGACCCTTAACATTAAGAGAAAGGATCTTCATTAAGGAACACGCGGAAGGGGAGGCAACGCTCTAAGTCCCAGGAAGAGAAACCTCTTGCAGCATATTTTATGCGAACAGAGAGAGGGATATAGGGAGGAGAGGCAGAGGAAAGGTCCCTTGCCATCCTATCCTTTTTTTTTTTTCTGACAGTCACATTCTCAAAGCGGATGGAGTTCAGGTGAAGGGTAGAGGGGGAAGAAGAGGTAGAGGCCGATAAAATAGACAGATTTTTGGAGAGTGGGGTCATAGAAGGAGGGGGAGGAGGCAGGACTGCAAGGAGAGGATGGAAGAGCAGGTGGGGTGGTAGAGGTTGGGAGAGGTTGAAAATCCACAAAGGAAGAGAAAGAAGGCACAGTCAGGGAATGGATAGGGTTCGGGATGGGTGGAGGAGGCGAACCAAGTAAAGGAGCCTGAGCACAAACAAAGGGGGGTGAAGAAGGATTGATAGGTGAAACTGAAGGAGGAGAAGGAACCAAAGTAGGTTCAATGGGGTAAGCTGAGGCCGGAGCATGTTCAATATCATGTAAAGCATCAAGAAGAGAGTCAAAGCATGGATTTTAAGCTTAAAGCTTGTAAGTGTAAGAGTTTCACTTGGATTTTAGAAAGAAAAAAATAAAATCATTAGATTACATGTTTAGATTTTATTTTATGTCTAATTTCAATAAGAATTTTTTTTGTTTGCTTGTATTTTTAATTAATTTCTTCTCTAAATACACTTAAAGAAATGCTGTTCTCTGAAGTCACTCTCTAGAATCGGTATGTGATCTCAGCGACTCTTATATGTCAACGATTTATTTTGCATTTCGGTACCTAATTATCATGCATTGCTCGTAACATAATATATTAATACAAGTATGAGGTATGCTCATAATGGTATTGTCCTTTATGGTTTGGAGTGTTTGACATTTTTTTTTTCAATAAATAATCAATTCGGATCTTCCAAAAACTTTGAAGTAATTAAAAACGAGAAACCACATCCATAGAATTAAAAAAAAAAGATAATAATGCACTAAATAAATAAAATATATATTCTGAATTAAAGCATTAGGGTTTGAAATCGAAATAAAAGCGCACTCTGGGAAGCAGTATCAGAGATGGGAGGGCTTCAATCTTGAATCCTGCTGCACGTTATGGAGCACACAGGAAGAGGAGGAATATCCCCAATATACGCAAACTCCTCCGTCAACATGTTTGAGTTTAATACCGTGGCACTCATGGAAGCAGCAGCAACAACAACAACAGGTCATGTCGGCGATCATAACGGGTTGTTATTCTGCAGTACAGATCTGATGCAGGGTAACTGCGGCCCAGGATCTCTAATACCAATCTCCCCCTCTTCTTCTTCAATATCTCATGTCGTAGATCTGCAAAAATGGAGTGACTGTGTGTGGGCATCTCATGATTTGCCTGTAAAATCGGATCAGTGTTTCCAGCCTCCTTTTAATCCTGAGACCAGTGCTGAGCATCTGAGAGTCTATCCTCCTCCTTCCTTTATACAGGATCAAGATCAAGATTACTTTCATCTTTACGGAGGAGGACTAGACATCCCATATCATGATACCAACATCTATGGAGCTAATTCGATTCCCCAGGGAAGGGTCGATAAAAAGGAACCAAATTGTGGATATTCATCAGACGAAATGGATGATATGAAGGACGATCAAGATGAGAAAGCTGGTAGCCAAGACGGGCGCTCTTCACAGCCCATGACATTGCACTGGGAACGCAGGCGACGCGGCCAACTCAATGAAAGGCTCTATACTTTACGATCCCTTGTTCCAAAGATCACCAAGGTACTCTATCTTCTCATCTCATATTCATATTATAATCGCTTTGTATCACAGAAACTTACTACTGTACATCACTGGTGTGGTTTACAACGCTGAAATAATATATCATTTTATCCATTTTTGTGGCTCTCGCTCTGATCATTCTTCTCAAAAAAGTAAAGTTGTATGTAGTTATTGGGATTTTGGTTGCTGTCGGTATTGGATAGTTATATATAACTGTGATCATTATTTTCAAAAATAAGTTGTATGTAGTTGTTGGGATTTTGGTGGTTGTCTGTATTGGATATTTACATCTATATTAATATTCAATAGGAAAAAAAATCAATGGAATTAGCTGTTCCATCAACGACATGAACAATGGAGGATTTGGATTTTTCATTTTAATCATAAAAAAAAAAGTCGTATGTAGTTATTGGGATTTTGGTGGCTGTCATTATTGGATATTTGCATATAAATTAATGTTCAATAACGACATGAACAATGGATGATTTGGATTTTTCTTTTTAATCATCACAAAAAAAGTTGTATATGGTTATTGGGATTTTGGTGGCTGGCAATATTTACATATAAATTAATGTTCAATAGGAAAAATATCAATAGAATTAGCTGTTCGATCAATGACATGAACAATGGAGGCTTTGGATTTTTTTAAATTATCATTAAATTTATATTTTTTATATATAACTGAATTCATTGTTATATTTATGTATTGTATTTGACAAGGGTGTTTATGTTTTTAAAGGTTCATAATTTTTTTGTTATTTTTCTAAAATTTTATATTTGAAAAGATTTATGTTTATAAATTTTAAGTTATTTTTCTAAAAGGTAAGAGAAGATGTAGTATATATTTTTTTAAACTTAGATTTATTAAACAATTATAAGTATTTAAGAGTGAATACATAAAGTTGGTAGATTTTTAGGAAATTGATTATGTTTATTTCATAAATTTATATTTTCTTAAAACAATTTTATAAAAAATTATATGTCATACTCTTAGACACTAACATCTACATGTATTCATTTTATTTTGGAAAAATGCAGCAGTACTAGTGTTATTATGCAGATAGTAAATATTACTAGTGTTATTATGCAGATAGTAAATATTATGTGAGATTTTGGACTTCCTTGAGTGGATCAACAAGATTAACCCCACCTTAATAAGTGTACAATGAGATTCATTTCATGGTAGTTTTTATCTTCTTATGCTTAAATGCATTTTGATTTATATTTAAATAAGTTGGGGTCAAAAGAAGGTGTTTAGTTTTTTCTTTTTTTCATATCAGTTTTTCTTGTTTATTAAATAGTTTTGTTTTGTGTTTATATTAATCATTTGTTTTTTTTTTCACTAAAAAAAAAACTTTCCTACTATTTTTTATTAAATCAAGGAAATATTACATCAGTTCTATAGGTTTCTTATAGACCTTTCACTTAAAAAACTTTAGAGTAACTTCAATAAAGCCTCTCTTCAGTTCTTGGCAAAAAAGTGTTAAACTAAAATTCAAAATACTTGACCTCAAATAGAAAAGTGTTATATTAACTATTTGTTATGAATAATGGATATAAAATTATATAAATGATATATTTTATCTTTTTTCAACAACCTACCATTTCCACAAAATGGTTGGCTGGGCCTATTGGCATTAACTTGCCGCTTTAGTTATGGCTGTGTTAGTCTACATGTTTGCCAATGTTTATATATTGATTCCATCATTTAGTCACTCAAAGCACATGCACATATACCTTATTATTTGTTGAAAAAATAAAATATCAATGTTAAAAAATTAAGTTATGAACTTTTTCAAATAAAATGTATATATTCTTAAATGTTGTAATTCTATTTGTTGAGTTTTATATTTTTTTAGGTATGTTAAATCATTGTATAAGTATGTTGAATTATTGTGCAAGTATGTCAAAATATCCATACAAGATGAACCTCATTTTTTTTATTTTTAATTTTATTGTATTTACCCCATAACAAGAAACCATCATTAATTTAACTTAACTTAACTTAACTTGTACTTTTAAATATAAGGAGTATAATTTTTTTATTTCACACTTCAAAATAATTAATACCTCTAAAATATGCATACAAGTTACAAAGTTCCCAAAAGGTTCTTCAAAATATTCGTATCATCCTGGAATAATCCACACTACAAAGAAAACCTAAAATGATCTCACATTTCCAAATTTTTTTGAAATGTAAATTTTAGGTTTATTAAAAGAGTTATAAGTTTGAATAAATATATGATAATGGGATTTTAGGTTTGAATGAATATATGATATAATGAAATCAATGGATTTTATATATTTTGAGCGCAGATGGACAAAGCGTCCATAGTGGGAGACACTATCAGCTACGTACAGGACTTGCAAAAAGAACTGAAAGACACGCAGACCGAAATCGAGGACCTTCGATCTAACCTAAAATGCCAGAATGATTCAACGGCTGATCTTGAGAGGAATCATACAGTACTTTCCGATATGGAAAACGAAATACAATCATACAATGTGCAGGAGAATGGCAATGGCGCCACTGATCATCATCCAAATTCAGCAATTTCTGATTTGGATTACGAAGTGCAGTCAAACGAAGAGGGGAACAGCAATAGCCAAGCTCCAAAACCGTCTACGCTTGATGTAAACAAATGCTTATCGTAATTTCCTAGCATGTTTTAACTTTCAAAATCCTGTGAACCAATGAAAATATGTTTTGTATATGCCCAGGTAAATGTCACCAAGATTCACGACAGAACGTTTCATATCAGACTTTACTTCAAGAAGAAGCCGGGAGCGTTGATAAGATTGATGCGGGCCCTTGAATCCATTCAACTCGATTTTCATAATGCCAACCTTACTTCCGTTCACGGCCATATGATCAAAACTGCCACAGTAAAGGTATATCAGCCTGTCAAACATGAAATCTGATTGAACAAGTAAAAGTAGATGCCATAGTTGGAGTAATTATGAGCGACAACTTTCATGTATTTTTAATTTGCTATTAAGAAATGTAGTGTCAGGACAATATCCTAAAAACTAGAGCAATCTGGAAATATTTTGCTTTAGGAAAGTGTGAATCTTTAATACTTCTAAATTGGGTAGTGCGCTGCATCTTTCGTATTATAATTATGTTATTAGAATAGTGAGTGACGATTTCATAGTCCAAATCTGGTATGAGATTTTTGTAGTGGAAGCTTTCGCATTTGTAGATTAAAACATACGCCAACGAATATTGCATATATTTTAGGGTTTGCTTGATTGTGCAGATAGAGAAGCCTCATTTGCCAATGGAAGCAGATGCACTTAGAGGAGCTATTCTGGAAGCTACTTCCAAATACGGCTTTAGGACAACTTGATCGTACAAGAGAAGACTTGCCTGCTTTAATCTTTACTCAGCTTATGGGTATTCAGAGCTTAATGTCCTTTATTCCATTATCTGATATTAAAATGGATAGACTATATCGGATTATAAAAACATATATTCTGAGCACTAATATATATATATTAGTTTTATTTTTGTAATTGTGACTTGAATATATCAATAAACATGGTGAAGAATTTACGTCAAAGTAAAATATTTTTTTTCTTCTTAAGAGTAATTGTGACCTGAAGAATACAAATAAATATTGTAAATGTAGAAAATATAATTATTTTTTTTAGAGGGATTGTGACTTGAAGAATATCAATAAATATTATAATAGTTTTGTTTTCATTTTCTTAGTGTAATTGTGACTTGAAGAATATTAATAAATATTAAAATAGTTTTTCTTTTATCAAATGTGATTATGATCTAAAGAATACCAATAAATATGGTAAAGAATTTAAATGAATATCAATAATAAAAAAATATGAAAAATAGGAATAAATAAGGTAAAAAATATAATCATTTTCTTAGAGTAATTGTGACTTGAAGAATACAATAAATATTGTAAAGAATTTAAATGAATATCAATAAAATTATGAAAATATTATAATCATTTTCTTAGAGTAATTGTGACTTAAGAATACCAATAAATATTGTAAAGAATTTAAGTGGATATCACTCTCTGTGAGAGGTTTTGTATACCTCGTTATATTATATTATAGGTTTTCAATATTTTAACTAATTTTTATTTATTAGAATTTTGTGGATGTTAGTGGGTTTGTTTAAGATTTTAATTAATTTTTATTTATTAAAGTTATTTAAAGAAGTTATCCAATGAGTATAGATTTATTTTAGTTTTAGATATATCACGAGTTCTCAAAATTTTAACTGATTTGTATTTATTAAGGTTGTTCAAAGACATTTAGTTTTAGATATATCATATAGAATAAAAATATTTGTAAAAATAAAATAATGATTTTTTTAAAAGTGATATATAGGTGGAATCATCATTACTTTTTACCCATATATTTTATCCTTTCTTCAAATATGGTATAATTTATATTGCTTTGTTCCTACAAAGTAATAGCATATAATAGTATCATAAAAAAATGCAAATATGGTATTTTATTATTATAAAAAATATTAGTTAAATGTATTTCAAAGGTTTAGTATGATGCAATGTAAATCCTTTTAAGATTTTTTATTACATATCTATATAGAAATAATAAAGAATTAAGTGCAATATTTAGAAAAATTCAAATTACATAAAGTAAATATAAAGAGTGTTGAAGCTATAAAATAAGCAATCTTTCATTGATATTTTCAAAGGGTCAAAAATGTTTACATGAGCATTTGAGGGCACAACATCCAACTCAACATAGATTCTTAAAAACAAATAGTAGCTTCCTACTTCTATAAATAGTTTCCATGTACCCTAGACTCTAACCACTAATGGGTCCTACATTCATAACTAAGCCATATTCATTAATAACTTAATTATTACCAACTATCTCACGGGTTTATTTAATAATGATGACCCCTTACATTAATTAACCACACTTAAACTACACAGTGTGCATTATTCAAAGAGAATCCATCATACATTAACTACCATTATACATCAATTAAATAACTCCTTCACAATCAAAGTACCCATAACTAATAGTGTTAGGGTACCTCGACCTAAGCCTTCCTCCCCCTTCAAAAGCAACATTGTCATCAAAGTTGTAGATCTACAAGATAGTATAAAATCATGGTTTTTTCCCTAGAGGAAACTCTAGGATAAGTATCCTTCCTTGTATTAAGATTTCATATAAATGCAATAGCATAGACAACTCTTCCTTATGTCTAGTATTTCCTCAATCTATAACCAAATGAAAGTCTCATCGTCAAGTTCAAAGCCAATAATATGAACTCTACAATTTATCTTGAAAACTAAGAAAAAGTGCACCTATTAATAGAACATACAACTCTATCGAGTTTCCAAAGTAGGAAAGAACCTTCACCAGGGAAAGTAGATCACCAAGATTCAAATTTGGAAATAAAATCCCCATGTGACATATGAACTTGACATAACGGTGGTCATTGTGTACGAAAGGGGAAGACTTATCTAGGAATATGACAATGTCCACCCACATATTCAACTAACTTAGAATGGTTCTACATCTTATTAGTTCTACTTTAATTTTACAAGTCTTAAAGTTCCACCTCATATTTTAGGGAATTTCCTATGCATTTTTTTCCAGATGACATAGGCCATGATCTTTTATTAATGGGGTTTAAAAACAATAGAGCATGTAATAATCTTTGTAATGGTCTAAGAAACCCACCAAATGGATTTTGTATGTGATATTTATGTCCTCAAGAAGTTGACATTTCAATTAGGATCCTAAAGTCCTTCATTTTGTTTTCCACTCATCTTCTATGGTTAGGTTTTTGTATTTTTAGACTTTTTTCCTCTTAGATTTTTGTAATAATGTTAAAAGGAAGTTTCCACCTCTTGAAATGGTATTCTTGAAAACTAGTGTAGTCGTTGAACCCCAATTGATACTCATAGGGGGGTGAATTGGTATCAAGTAGAATTTTAACAATTTGTGCAACTTTTCACTTTATAGATCATACACCAATATTAAAGCAATTGTGGGCACAAGTTTAGAACGCAAAAAGTGCGGTACCTCCAGTGATGGAAAGAGCGTCGACAAGGACAAAGGTCAACTACGAAGGGTAAAGAAGGCGGAAAATAAAGATATTTTGGGGATGATTCTAATGATTGTGTTGGTTTCAAATTCTCTACTAGGCAATATTAATCTCTCTTCCTGTTTGTCACATTTTTCCACTTTTGATGTGGCTTGATAAACTTAATGAGGGGTGGGAATTACTCCCAATTTATGTCTAAGATAATCAAATGTATCCCTTAGAATATGTTTTGTTAATATATCTACAATATGTTCCCTGGTTTTATCATAGTCCAACTTGACATTGTTTTCATTGACTTGTTCTCTTAATAAATGGTATTTGATAGGAATATGATTTGTCCTGGAGAACATTAAAATATTTTTGGAAATATTGATTGCACTTATGTTGTTAAATAAAATTGGAATAGGTTGATCAAATTCCTCCTAGACATTCTTTAAAGTTTGCTTCATCCAGAGAACTTGGGTGCAACATGTTTTTTTCACGATGTATGTTGCATCTGTTGTGGACAGTCACACTGAAGATTGTTTCTTGCTTAACTAGGATGCTAAGAGGTTTCCCAAGCAAATTTTTTATCCACTTGTACTTCTTTTGTCATCGATACATTCTTCCCAGTCCATGTTAGTATATGTTATGATAGTTAAGTAATTGCCTGTTGGATACTATAAACCAAAATCCATAGTCCATTTCAAATAGATTAAGATTCTTTTTATACCTTGAACATGTGTTTCCTTAGGATATTTTTAAATTGTTCCAACCATTATTACAACCTACATGACATTTGGTCTTCAGGCTATAACATATAACAAGATACCAATCATTGATTTGTAAATTTTTTTATCCGCTTTCTTTGCTTCATATTCTTTGCTTAGCTTACAACTAATGATCATAGAGGTACATATTGGTTTACAATATTCCATGTTGAACCTCGCCAACATTTATTTTATATATTTGGTTGTATATAAAAGGTACCCTTACTAAGTTAGGATATCTATAGTCCAAAAAAGAAGGTTAATTCTTTGAGCATAGACATCTCAAACTCCTTCTTCAATTCTACTACATTTTTTTTACTGAACTTATCATCATCACTTACAAATATGATGTCATCACCATAGACTTCAATGATAACACTATTTCCATGGTTACATTTTATGTATAAATTACTATTGTCCTATCCTCTTTTAAATCCTTGTTGTGGCAGATATTTATCTAGCCTTGAGTACCAAGCTCTTGGTGATTTCTTTAGTCCATATAGAACATTCTTTAGTCTATAGACATAGTCTTTATTTTTCGATAGATAAGACCCATCTGGTTGTTCTATGTAAACTTCTTATTTTAATTCTCCATTCAAAAAGGCTAATTTTACATCCATTTGATATACTTTGATATATTCTTAGCATGTATAATCCAAGAACATAGGCTGATTGCTTCTATTCTAGCCATAAGAGGAAAATGCTCTTCAAAGTCTATTACTTCAACTTGATCATATCCTTTGAATACCAATAATGATTTGTTTCTAATTACCTTCCCATCTTCATTTAATTTGTTCATGAAAATCCACTTCGTTCCAATAACATTTTTAGCTTTGGGTCTTGGAACAAGTTCCCATGTCTCATTTTTCTCAATCTGATTTAGTTCTTCTTCCATGGAATTTTCCCATTTTGTTTTCAATCCTAGCTTCCTCAAAGTTTTTTGGCTCTATCTTGAACAACAAGGAGAGATGTACTCCTTTAGAGGTGTTTTTCTTGCTTCTCCTTCTAGTTTTACTACCTGCGCATTTGTCACAAATAATTAGGTATTTGTTGTAAAGGAAAGTTTCCTATGGCTAGGGTTTAAGAGGCCATCAACGTACTGGGGTTGAAAGGTGGATGCAAATGGTTCTACAAGTAAATACAAGAAAGTTTCAAATATTAGAATGGTTCATACCTTAGCCAAATGAAGGTTGATCCAAGAAGCCGTTCAATCCTCTTCTTGCTCCTCTTGCTCCTCTCGCTCCAAGAGACTTGTAAAACGAATTATACCTTCCTAAAACCAATATGACCACATATAAAGAAATGGCAATCAAATAAACATGAAATAATAATCTGTTTAACATCAAAATCTTATCATAAACAAAGATTCAATCACACATTGAACAATGGTTTGGGAAGAAGAAGGACATCACATCTTTATTAATCTTGAAAACAAGTACAAGTATACCTTCTCTTCAAGTTCAACACCTCACGAAACCTTGATCTGGTTTTGCTGCTTCTCTTCTCTAAGGAACTCAGCCTCCAAACTCTACAACACAAGGAGAATGCTTCTAGGGCAAAGGTGTGTGCAAAGAGAGCTCCAAATCCTCCAGCATAACAAAGAAAAGATTCAAGTCTCCTCTCATGGACCTCCCTATCTCTATTTATATGCTTAATGAAGAGTTAGGGTTGAAGACAAAGTAGTTACAACTGAAGGAGTTAGTTGCATAATTACCCAAACTACCCAAATTTCAAAATACGTATTTTTTTGACATTTTCAAGAGGTGTACACAGGTTGCAGAAACACAAGTCGCATGCACGAGGAGGTATAAACGGGTTGCAATGCTGAAAGTCACGTATTTAAGGCGTATGTGACTATTATATATAGCAACTTGCATACGTACGCAAGTTTCCTTAAGGAAACTCACGTACACATAAAAAAACTCATTTTTAGGGCATTTATGGGCATTTTCAAACATTGGTGTCTTCTAGATGGATTTACATAACTCAAAATATGGGTCCTCCAAGTTAGTTGTTTTTCCAGTGACTTTGAGTAACTTTCATGAAGTATCGTCATGGAAGTGTCGACATGCGACGAAATCATGGGAAAGTGGTCACATGAAGAGATGTGTTATTTTGAGCTATAACAGATGCCCCCTAATGTATGAGGTTAGAGGGGAAGATGATAACCGAAATACATTATAAAGGAAACAACTGAGTATGGAGAGAGTAAATGTTAGAAAAAATTGATCTCTGGGACATACAAGTCCATATACAAAACATCGCCATGAAGATACAGGTGAATCCAACATATGTATAAATGATGAAACTATCATGGTCACTCAATATGTAAAAAGGTGGCATATCAAATCTAAAGGAGCCATGGCCACAAATGAACAAGGTGGATCCATGCTCAACAATTGATAATAGCCACAAAAATACAAGGTGGATCTATGTCTCAGCAAAATGTCATATAAAGTGTAACAAGGTCTTGTGCAACTCGGGCAATAGCAAAAAATGACAATGCTACTGTCGTCCCAAGGTATTCAATCCAAACCACCCAAAAAATACAAATCCTAACCATGCGAATAAAGGAGTTGAAGTCGAACATGGAGGAAATCGTTTGATTACCAGTCAACAACGAGAACCGTTAACAAACACGAGGGAAACCACCATTAATGAAAATGGCCCCCAAGGTACCTAGTACATTCTAACAAGTGTGAATACAATGACTTGAAGTCGAACACTTGAAGAATCCATTGAGTAGGAAACATTAAGGTATTCCCACTACCCAATAGTGAGGAAAATTGCCACTGATGACTGCAATCCCCAAGGTACTGTCATAAAACTCTAAATCTCATTCCCAGAGCAAGATGTGTTGCAGTCGATAGGACGAGATCCGTTGGAAGGAAGGTATTAAGGCATCCTTCATCATCCAACAAAAGATAATTCGAAGACCAATTGGATTTGGAATTGGTACTGAATTTCACAACAAGAAACGTTGAAGACATGATGTAATGAACTGATACCACAGAATGGCCAACACAAACGGTCAAGGAAACTGCAGAATGTCCGACAAAGGCTTAATCCTTGAACAGTGATGTCAAAACCCCAAATTTTCACAAAAATTTAAAATTTTGAAATAACATAAAATGTTGATACTGCAGTTTATTAATACTAGTTAACGGTTAGCAAAAAGAGAAACAGTTCATACATTAAATTTGCATAAACTCAATTATGTTAACTCAGCAGTTTTCTTATTAACACAATCTTAATTTTATCTTGCACACTAATGCTATATTTGGTTTACTAATGAGTTCTATTTATGACAGTAGGTGGAATTTGACTTTGAATTTCGGGGCTTACTTAGCATTTATGCTAATGCAGATGGATTATTTCTTCTTACAGGTTTACAGGTATAACTGACCAAGTATCGTCTTTAAATTCATAAAGCATCTTGCAATATTTCTATTTGCAATTAATAAGCTTCTATAATCCAACCTACTTCCGTAAGATAACACAGTTTGTTTCCTTCTGTTGTTATTGTAAACGAAGTTTAGATGATTGTATTTCTCCCTGTAGAATATGTAGCTACAGTACTACTTCCTTTGGTTCTGAACAATTTATTTTATCTGCTTGATATTCTTTATTTTAAAAAAAGCATACCCTAGCAATTCTATATTACAATTCTTGTATTAGGTTCTATCTAAGAACAACTTCCAGGGTTGGTGTTTTTCTTATCGAGCCAATCTTTGCATCTTATGTTAACCTTAGTAATTTTGTAAGAAGGTAAAACTATACTCCAAGTAATGAGAAACTGCCACAACTTCTAAGATAAGATCTCATGGATCTGTATTAAGTAATAGAGTTCATAGGAAAATGTTCTTATATTTCACTTTATCATTACATAGTTTTCTATCAAACTTTTCTAGTTTCTAAGATTTAAAAATGTGCATAAACTATTTGTTTATTGACATAGAAAGTTTTATTAGTGTTACATTTGCATAATGCTTATGATCCTACCCAAACGACACTATGCAACTTACACAAGTTGAATGATGTGTAATCAATTTCATCACCATGAAAGGAACTGGAACTAATAGATAGTTATTCATACACTATTCACTAAAATGTTTATAAGACAATGATTTTATAATTATCTTAAAATACTCTTGACAACAACTTAGTTATAGCACAACCTATATCCCAATGATGATATTATTATAAGCTTTGATGGTTTGTAACTAATTCAAAAGGGGTTAATACCTATATAGGGATTATTCGTATTACTACGATAAATGTTTATATAACATTTTAATATCTCCATAAGTCAATTATTAGTGCAAACTTATAATAGAGAAACATGATTCTCATGAGATTACTAATATAGTATCGTATCATTGATTACCAATAAAATATGTAAGATTTCTTTTGGGGTCACGAGGATATAAGGTTATGATTGTGTTAAGTCAATTGTTAACATAATGTTGTAAACCTACACCAATTACAAGCTATGCACCAAGCATTTGAACGATTAAATTATGATTGAAACCCATGCAAACTATGATGCGGTTTTGATGAAATCATTGGGTGAATAAAATGATTTTTATGGAACGCAAGTGACTATGGAAAGTCAACCCACTGCATGATTAAAATGTTTGCGACCACGTGGAAGTTTCTTGGCCATGCACCGGTTGCTTAAATAGTTTTTAACCCTAACCCTTGGCTCATTCGATCTCCGCCATTTGCATTGGCCCTGTGGGCTACTCTGCAAGCTCCCATGGCGGCCGTGAGTTGCAGATATCTACAGAGGCTTCCTCGCTAGTGTTTGTCATATCTTGCTCCATTGAGTTGGGTTCTATCCTTCACTGTAATTTATTTCCTTGGCTAGAGTTCATTGCTTCTCCTTGCTCATGGCTTACGGTCCTCCTGTGTCTTCTTCTCTGTCCTTCTATCGTGGTCTGTCATTGGTGGAAGCTTAAGCTTATTGTATGTGATGGTGTAGCTCCTTCATCTTAGAGTTATGGAGTTTAGCTTACCTATTTTCATGTTAGTAACAGTCTGAATCCATGCTTGCAGACTCCTTGTAGCCATTGCTCAGGCTTACCCACACCTCTGCTGATAGTTATGAAAATACCGGAGTCCGTCGTATCCATCCTCGGCAAGAATGAGGGTTCGGCTCTTTTTAGCGTTGGTCATGGTGTTACTATTCGTCCGGGGCTCCATCTCTTTCACTTCCAATTAAGGTGAATAAACAAATAATTAAGAGCTATTTGTTGTTTATTGTTCTTTCCACAAAAGGGTTTCTGAAGTTTCAAATAACTTGGGTTCTTTATAATGCAGGTTGGCTTGTCTCCAAGGTTGACCGTCATGCTGTATAATGGCTCCATGATTCGTTCACGGTAAGCTACGGTTTCGAATTAGGATTCCCGTGCTTTTACAGATTCTTGCAGTTGGAAAGTCTCGACTGTGTTGCACCCAGTATTGGGTTGCTGTCCTTCATTTTTTTTTAGTATTTTCTTTGATTTATCACCATTTCTTTTCGTGAGGTGACTACGGCTTTAAGCTGTGACTTGTAAAGCTCCTCTCGTATCAGTGAAGAGCTTACAGTTTGGAATTATTTGTTAAAACTTGTGTAAACTCCATATCTTAATATGGGTGCTCGGCTCCTAGCTAAGGTTTTGTGCTCTGTTAAAGTTTTGACTCACATTCAGTCTTGAGGCTTGTTAATATAATGTAAATATTTTTAAGACAGTCTGTCTTGAGCTTAAATTTGTTCTCCTTTATGTATTTGTATTTTTACCTCTATGTAAATAAATTAATTTTTTCTTTAAATATTTATATCAAAAGAATAAGTATATTGTTTATCCTAGGTTACTACTGTAATGGATTTACATATAAAAGAAAACTGGGTAGTCTCTGCTCAGAAATATGAGCTAAGGTCTTTACCCTATTTAACCTTTAAGATGATAATTTTGGTATTGTTATTTAATTATGTTTGATTACTGTCAAAAGAATTTAAGATTATTTTAGTGGCTCAAGGTATTCCAGGTTAGGGTTTATGGAAATAATATTTGCTTCTTCTTTAAATATTCCTTTAGTTTGTTAAAAGAATTTTTTATTTATAAACGATATTGTTTATGTTAATAATATTATCTGTGAATTACTATATTTTCTTAAGTTTGTATTTGCACATATACTTTATTAATAAAGACTGAGACCAGTCTATAATAGTTTAGTTTATTCAGTAGGATTACTTCTGTAAGCTTGCTAAAAAGTGAAATGAGTATTTTCAGCCCTGTCATTACTCCTTTATATATAATTTGTCTGTAAAAGTTAAAGAACAGTTCCTTATTAATAATACTTAAAGCATAGTTTACTAATGTATCTTAGTTGTTTTGATTCTAAATAAAAGAATACTGTGAGAGCTAAATAAGTTCTTTATTAAGATACTCTTTATCTTTAGATTAATTTATCCTTAGAAATATATATGTTACTAAACTCTATCTAGTGTTCGAATAGTTACAAGTTAAGTTAGCTATTAATATTAGTAAAAGATATAAACTAACAGAACCATACTTAAACCCTTACTTAACATAAATAAATAAGCATTATGTTAACACCCAAAAAAGGTTCAATACCTCATCTACCCCATCACATGGCTCATTTGTCCATTTTCATACCATATTTCCATCAAAAACCCCATAAAACCATCTAAAAAGCCTCCAAAAGGCCATAAAACCCTCTTTTCCTCTAAAAAATATCCAAAATTCCTCCAAAAAAGCAAAAATATTCAAAAAGAAAGAAAAAATATGAAATAATAAGGAAAATGAGGAAAAAGCCCTAAATAGCTGAAACCCTAACCCTAAAACCGCATGGTTTCCAACTATAAATAAGGGGTGGAAACCCCTTATTCCATATCCACAATCATAAGTATCCTGCCTCTGCCAAAATTGCTCTTGAAATCCCAGCTCACCATTGAGCTGCTTTCACCGTGAGAGCCCCTTTTGGCCCATTTCCACCATTGGAGAAAGAGAAGAAGCAGCTTGAAGCTCGGAGCCACCGACTCGGATCACCGCAAAGGGCTTCACCAACCTTCACATTGGAGGTCAGATTAATACAAAATCATTATTTACTTTTTACTGTTTTGCTTCATGAACATGTTTAGATTTAATTTTTTATTTCAGTTATAGCTTTTAATTCACATATCATTGAACTGCTACTAAGGAATCCATTGTCCTTAGTAGGTACTCATTCGTACAAGCTAGGGGTAAAACCCTAGCTACAGTTTTGGCGACTCCGCTGGTTTTTTATTTTATCTTATTTCCCGTTTTGTCCTTTCGGCTGTCGTTTTCGGTCGCCGTAAACCGCCATTTTTTCCCTCACAGTCGCGTTCCGACCGCGTCTTTCCAGTCCTTAGCTGCGACCCGACCGCGCCTTTCCAGCTCTTAGCTGCGACTGAACCGCGTACTTTTCCCTGTTTGCTACGCTTCGACCGCGCCTGTTAGCTATTTAACCCGCGACCCGACCGCACCTGTTTTCTTCAAACCCGCGGTCCGCCCGCGTTTGCCGTCCAGAAACCCACGACCCAACCGCACCTGTTTTCTTCAAACCCGCGGTCCGCCCGCGTCTGCCGTCCAAAAACCTGTGACCCGACCGCACCTGTTTTCTTCAAACTCGCGGTTCGTTCGCCTGTGTACTTCAGCAACCCGCGACTTGACCGCGACTGTTTCCTTCAAACCTGCGGTCCGACCGCACGACTTCGCCCCAAACCCGCGATCTGGATTTTGCACTTGTTTTTGCTTTTTGAACCCAGCCCCTTTGCTGCCATATTTTCTGCACCTGCACAGCCACTTGTTCTACCTGTAGCCCTACAACCATCTTTGTCCTCCTTTACAGAATTTAAAAAAAAAAAAAATTTAGCATTGTTTATTCAGAGAATCTTGCATGGTAAATTTTTTTAATTCAGTATTATTGATATTTACGAAGTTGCCCGGGCACTTCTTTTCTGGGTTCATAACCTCACAAGCACACAATCTGTCACCTAATTCAAGTGAGACTTAAAAGCTACTTAACTCAACCAACATTCTAACCCCACTTGGGGAACATAAAAGAATTTTTGTAGTTAGGTAGGATCGGGGGGATAGGCTTCCAATAACACCCCTCAGTTATTTACACTTGAGACATAGTTGTTGTCCATTAGGGAACCAAAATCCCTTAGTATTTTTTGACACGGTCACAACCGGTTTATCAGAGGGCCTCTCCCTTAGGAGGGTTGAAGTCGTGACATTGGTTCTGGAGGTCTGAGTGGAATACCGAACTCCATTCAGTAACTGAAGGGCTACCTTTCGCAGTTCTCGGGATATCCCTGTATAGGGGTATTGTGGTTAAAGGACCAAGCGGCAGATTTACCTTTCTGGACGTGTCATGAACGGGGTATATTAGTTGCCATTCTTCTAGGATTTGACTACCCGGTGTCCCTCTCGGTAGGGGGATACCTTAGCCACTTGGCTTCCCTATTCATATTGTCTGACTTGGATTTCATCACCTTGCAGAGGATATGTCTAGTTAAGTCATAATACTTTTAGTTAGGTGTTTGCATGCTCCCTTACCTCCTTTTGGTCTAGTGAGTCCACCGTTTTTTATTTATAGGCAACTTGCTTTTTTGGTATTCTGACCATTTCTGTTGATACTCCACCTATTGTAGCATGCAGTTACAGTGGGTGTTTTGAGTTGTTGTTGGCCTGAGTGCCCCATTTTCTGAGCTCTCCTTCTGCACACTCGGTTGCATTAGAGTTTTTGAGCTATTTTGCACCTACCTCAACCCACAAAGATTTGACACCATTTGTCACCATTGAGTCCCCGAGAAATTCTTGGCGCCTCAGAGGCGAGCCCCCACAGCTCGGTTCACTTGACACCACCCGTCATCGACACAGATCTCGAGCCTTGTCACTTGACTCCACTCGTCAGCGACATAGGACTCCGTCACCAGATACTGACGCCCATTATTTTACCTCTGATTCTGAGCTAGAGTCTGAGAACCCTCTTTACACTGCCCCTACTAGCCCCATGGCTGGCGTGACTCCCATCTTGGTAGGGACCGTTGGTGGCACATCCACCACAACACCAGTTACCACACCTACTTTGGGTATGCCCTCCACGGGGGTCCCCTCTACTGTTCCCCTCATAGTACTAATTCCCACAGTGGGAATACCTATCCCCACTCCATTAGTGACCCATACTACCCATGGTGGTGCAGGTCCATCCTATACCACCTTAGTTCCCCCACTTGGGGGAAACATCCCTCACATTACCCCTCCACTTGGGGGCATCGTCCCCAACTTGGTCCAACCCACTACTGTGTCACATCCTTCGTCCAGTTTGCCATTCATGGCTAGCCTCAGCCTGCTTGATCTAGCCAGATTAACCAACGACCCCATTCGACACGACCCTGCGTGGCTTCACATGCCCACCAAGCTTCCCTCTGACATCCCTAAGTTCGAGGGAAAGGCAGGTGAGGACCCACAGAACCATATCATGTCCTTCCATCTATGGTGTTCCTCCAACTCCATAGTAGACGACTCTATTCGCCTCCGTTTATTACAGCGCACTTTCACTGGCTCTGCTGCCAAGTGGTATATCGAACAACCCCATGGAACCCATGCCACCTTTACTTCCCTGGCCTCGACCTACCTCCAGTTCTTCCAGTTACCTGTCCGCTATGACGCAGGAGTTGAAATCCTACTATCATGCAGACAGAATAGGGCTACCCACATCACGAACCACATTCATGAATGGCGTCGATGTCGTAGCCTATGCAAAATCAAGTTAGATGACCGGATCTTCCTAGATTGGTTCCTTAAATCCCTCCTTCCTATCATTGCGAAGGATGTGGCGTTCGAAAGACCCCAGTCTGAAGAAGAGGCTATCCTTAAAGCCCAACAGTTCGATCTCATTTATGCCCAGTCGGGTTACCTTTATACCATCATACCTGACGCCCCTCACGACACTTCCTCCCAGCAGGATGCGCCGGGGGCATCCCATGCTGCCGATGGCATCATTGGCAGTGTCTCTTCGCAGCCTCAGCCATTTTCCATAGCCCTTCCTACCCCTGGCCCTGACCCTTCGCGGGCCACCTCACAGTCTGTAGCAACCAACCAGTATGCTCCCATGACACATCACCACCATACCCATGGACCCTCATGTCCACCTCAGTGTTTCGGTAATATGACTCCCGCTTACGCTCCTCCGGTCGCACCTCAGCCCTACTATCACCAGCAGGCTGCACCAGCTCCTGCGCCGTCACAAGCCCAACCTCATTATTACCCGCTGCAGGAAGCCCATGCGGCAAACCCACAACCCGCTCCACAGCACTATCCGCAACCCCCTCAGGTTGCTACCCCTGCACAGCCGCCACCTACATATCATCCACCGCAGCCTGCTCCAGCCCCTGCGCAACCTCAGAATCCACCTACTCTCCAAGGGAAATTTTACGTTCAACAAAACCCGCAGCAAAACCAGAACAACCAACGCAACCAGGGCCAACAAAACCGCGACAGAGGTCAAAATCGTGGGAACAACCAACCGACCGAGCAAGGTGGTCAACACCCTATACCCCCCGCTAGTAATAATGCGGCCCCTGCTAACCAAAACCCTGATCGCCCGCCCAAGCAGGCTAAAAACCCCAATTTGCGAACAAACTACCCTTGTTCTGTTTGCGGGGTCTATGGCCACTACACACATTTTTGTCCACGTATGGAGCGGGTTCGACAAATTTGGGCTGCTGATGTACAACGCCGAGGGCAGGCTGCTCCTCAAGCACCACCCAACCCGCCACCACCTTAGTAGCCACCTTTGGTCTTGCAAAACCCCTTACCAACCCAAGGCATAGTGAATACTGAACCGTTGCCTCCCCCTCAAGCTAACGCACCACCCCAACAAATCACTTATGCTGCTCCTGATCAACCCATTTTTGACTCAAGGACCCACCATTTGTTGATGATGTCCTCCGATGAGGTTAACCTCCAAACTCGGCGGAACCAATATGGCTCCACCCCTGAAGCTCCCCCCGCTGATAAACCCACTAACGCTCATCCCACTGATCAGGCATTACGTATACCTCCACCTCCACTAGAAGGTGCCCCCAAAGCACCTCGTTTCCCACTTCGCCGTATCAACAACAACCCCAATATGCGAGCTGCGTCAAACTACAATATTGTCGATGACTTAGCCCAATCCCCCGCAGCCATGTCTGCGTTAGTCTTAAAAAACTTCCCTTCGCAGCGCAAGACTTTACTCTCAGCCATTGGGGCTATCAATCCAAATGATTCGCAGTTACTGACATTTGATTTAGACCAATCCGAACCCCGCCTGCCTTCCACTTTGGCGTTCCAAGTTTCTGTTTCCATTCAGAATTTTGTCGTCCATCGATCCATTATCGATGAAGGTGCCTCTACATGTGTCATGCCCATCTCCATCTGGCAGCAAATGGGATCCCCCCCTCTCCAGCAGTCCTCTACTGCGTTGCGAGCCTACGACGGCCGTTCAGCTCAACCACATGGCCTATTAACTAACGTCCCCGTCCAGCTGGCCGGAAAACTCGTTCACATAAACATCGAGGTTATCAATGCACAGCTTGATTACAACCTTTTACTTGGCCGCAGCTACATGTATGCCATGCGGGCAGTTGCTTCTACTATTTTTCGTACCATGATATTCCCCCATGAAGGACGCATGGTCAAGGTTGACCAACTCACTTACCATGATCCCAATGCCCCCGCGGCACCCGAAAATGTTCTCCCCATGGTTGAACAACCTATTTCGAGTGCCACCACCTCATTCGTTTCTTCTATGGGACCCGGAGTTTACTCCGACGCACCAATGACCTCGACCTTCCCATATATTCCACCCCCGTCACCTGCCATGGTTGAACCATCTGTTTCAAATGTCACCACCTCATTTATTTCCTCAGATGCACCAATGTCCTCGACCTTCGAACCTATTCCACCCCCGTCACCTGCCGCTGAAGTGTCCGACCTATGTACCCTGTCCCATAGCACGCGAACTCCTACTAATCAACCGCCCTTGTTGCCTCAACCCCCTTTGGTACCTAGTCACATCGGTGCTACACCCATCCATACCATTCCTTTCCTCTTCCCTCCCTCAGGAGTAGTTAGCGCCCCGGTCATGGCCACCCTCAGCCTTCCTGGGTTAACCTTAGGATTACCCGTTTGGTATCTTTCGCCCCCCGTTCATCCATCGACACCAGATATCATCCTGCAACTGGTGCAACCCATTGTCACTACTAGTCAACCACCTCCCGGTGTCGCTACCCCGTCAGCCTCCGCGAAACCCCCCCCTCTTCTTCCCAAACCCACTAGGGGAAGAGGCCCCCAACCTTACACTGCTATCCCACCTCCTAAGATGGTCAAAAATCCCCCTCTGTTTTGTGCTCCTCCCAAATGCGCGCTGTGCGATGAGTTGGGCCATGCGACTCACCTATGTCCTCAGTTACCGGTATTACAGGAATACATGAAAATGCTTGACAACGACCCCACTATCCCAGTTGTCCATCTAGAATCAACCCCTAAGCCTCAAGACAAATCCCTGCACACTAACCACTCCTGTGCCTTATGCGGTGTCTACGGGCATTACTCACATCACTGTCCTGATCTCCCCGAGTACATAGTAGCTCTCTTTGAAATGAACAATCTGGATCTTGAGACGGCACCACCGACCATTGTGGAAATCCATTCCCCGGTCTCTTCCTCTTTCGAAGAGGTTAATACCATTTATATGATCTCTTCCACTACCACTCCTTCGTCAACCGATTTGACGACACAAACATTCCGTACGGATGAGGAGATTCTCGAGGCTCTCACTGCCCCAGATTATCCATGGGATGACATGCACCATCGTTCCTACTTCCTCCCGGATGAATCTTCCTCTAACAATGCTACCCAATTTGCAGTTGAATCTAAAGACTTCCTTCCCCCCAAGGTCAACTGGTTCAAGGACCCTATTCCTGCTCCTGACGCCTTCGAAGAGGGTAACATGGCCAACATCTCACCTGTCATCCAAATTGATATCGCTGCCCCAGGAAGCACCCCACCATAGCTCCGACCCCCTAACCTGCGGTCCACCCCACGTGGACTGTGCAAATAGTACCTATTTCCACCATTGGAATCAGCACGATGAGACCATCATGATGGTCACCTCGTTGCATTATTTTTTGCTACTTCATTTTTGCCCATTTTTTCAATACCAATAGTCGCCCCGGTTTGCGCGCCACTTCGGCCACTCTCCATTTTTAACACTTTTTATATCGCCAGATTCCTTTTTCCGAGCTCGTGATGATGCTTGAGATCATTTCTTGCTCTCACTTGGTACAATTTCCACATTGCGTCCCTACACCTTGTTGCATCGATTTGCGCGCCACATCGGCCATTATCGGATTGTTTCACACTTTTTACATGAGCGATCCACTCCTGTCATACTGCAAATGTTTCGTTATTTTTCCACCATTCATTCACCCCGCAAGGAGGTCCACCAGTGTTCCCCCCCACCCTTAGTCTCGGTCATCATAAATATTCCTTGATTGAACACTTCCTCCTTGCCTGGCCATTCATTCAGAGTCTTCTTATTTGCTTTCAGACTCCTTAAAATTGAAAGCAACCATGAGCATGTACTGTCATGGGCTCGTAAAATCCACACGACAGTACCATTCCATCATTTCAGAGTCTTCTTATTTGCTTTCAGACTCCTTAAAATTGAAAGCAACCACGAGCATGAACTGTCCTGGGCTCGTAAAATCCACATGACAGTACCATTTTATATCCACACTTCTTCTAGTTCTCTAACCCATGAAGAATTCCCCCCGCGCTTCTTGGCGCTATGATCGATCCTCTCGGCAGCACCCCCAATCTGGTCACCTTTGTTCAGAGTATTCTGCAATTTCCTGCCATTTTACCACAGCTTGAGTCTCCCTCAGCCCACTCACCCTCAGATCCTATACCGCTATGATCCCTTTACTCAGTCTCATATGCTGCCCGATCATCCCTGCCATCATACTCTGAACAAAATAAGTTTGAGTCCACCCACTCTACTTGCCCAGTTATTCCCCCCAGTTTGTCACCCCTGCCATCAGTACTATCACAGTTCGGTTTTTCACCTCGCGCTCCTGTCAAGGAAACATCATTTCCTTGATAGTTACAGGTCTCCCTCTGTCGACAACAGCCCCTCTATTCCAGAGGATAGACCCAGAGGCCCCTGCGCCTTGGACCCATCACCATCTGTGATGAGTTCCTACGAACCATTTTGGGAGGAGTCATCATTGCCTCTCCGAATAGTTGTTTCTCACATGCTCGACTTCAGCACCTTTATCGCATCGTTGAGAATCGCGCAGGATGTGTATCCTTTCCATTACGTGTCGAAGACCCCGGATTTCCCCCGACTCTAGCACATTGGTGAGTCACTTTGGAACGCCCAGTGATATGTTCCCGTGGATGTCCAGGTTGCGTTGGATATTGTATTTGGAATCCGTCCAGTTCCATGCTTCCTTGAGTACCCAGTTCAGTTCCAGATTAGTGTACCATTGCAAGTATGACCGTTGTCACTTTGATCCAGCAGCTCATCAGTTCCTTTGGAACCACATTCAGTAGCACTGCTGTCATTCCAGTGCATCAGTTGTTCAGCTCAGACATGGTCATCCCAGCAGTATGTCCCATATTTGTGTCTCCTCTGGACACTTATGATATACACAGTGGTTTCCTATGTATCTTACAGGACCCTCTTTTTGGGCCTCACAGTTATTTTTATGTATCTTGATACGAGCATGGGAATGCCTGCCTCATCTATATGATCAGATGATCCCTCATCCATTATTGAGGTTATGTACTTTTCAGTCCTTGCAGTTGGTTAGCGATCGTTGTTCCGGGCTTCAGTTGGTTCCTTCTCTTCTCCACACCCCAGTAAAAAATGAATATGACTCATGATGTCCATTGGCCATACGATGAGCTCCTGCCCTCGCACATCAGGGGGCAATCTGTTAACACCCAAAAAAGGTTCAATACCTCATCTACCCCATCACATGGCTCATTTGTCCATTTTCATACCATATTTCCATCAAAAACCCCATAAAACCATCTAAAAAGCCTCCAAAAGGCTTAAAATGCCTCCAAAAGGCCATAAAACCCTCTTTTCCTCCAAAAAATATCCAAAATTCCTCCAAAAAAGCAAAAATATTCAAAAAGGAAGAAAAAATATGAAATAATAAGGAAAATGAGGAAAAAACCCTAAATAGATGAAACCCTAACCCTAAAACCGCATGGTTTCCAACTATAAATAAGGGGTGGAAACCCCTTATTCCATATCCACAATCATAAGCATCCTGCCTCTGCCAAAATTGCTCTTGAAATCCCAGCTCACCATTGAGCTGCTTTCACCATGAGAGCCCCTTTTGGTCCATTTCCACCATTGGAGAAAGAGAAGAAGCAGCTTGAAGCTCGGAGCCACCGACTCGGATCACCGCAAAGGGCTTCACCAACCTTCACATTGGAGGTCAGATTAATACAAAATCATTATTTACTTTTTATTGTTTTGCTTCATGAACATGTTTAGATTTAATTTTTTATTTCAGTTATAGCTTTTAATTCACATATCATTGAACTGCTACTAAGGAATCCATTGTCCTTAGTAGGTACTCATTCATACAAGCTAGGGGTAAAACCCTAGCTACACATTATAACTGAGATATTTCTATTTCCTCTATTTCAGGTTAAATGTATAGTTTGTAAAAGAAAGTACCGTGTAAAAGAATAACTTATCTACTTGAACACATTGCTATCAGTAAAATATTATGGCTATTTCTTTTCTAGCATTCTTATTACCATAGTCTGGTTTAAACAATAAACTTAACTAGGCAGATTAATATTCTTTTCAGAAAACAACTATCTACATAATGAAATGATTCCAATACTCTAAAAAACATAAATAACTCTATCCATTTCATATTTCTTTCATATCCTTAATCTATTTTAAACTTTACTTCCTGTGCTAGAGTACATTCTGGTCCATTCCAGACGTGTAAAAACACATGTAGGATTATTTTTCATCAAATACAGATTCAACATTCAAATAACTAAAAGATTACAAGCTTTAACAGTTCACTACAAAACATATAAATCATTCATTATTCATTCATTCTCAGATATAAACTTTTAACACAGTAAATAAAAGACTGTAGAACTTGTTTTAAGCTGGACAACAACAGCATTGGGAGGATGTTCCTCCCTACCAACTCTTGGAGAGCGCTCAAACATTGACTTCTCAGGACCCCCGAGATTGTTCCTGGTCTCCTTGGCTGAGAACTCGTGGAGCATGCAACAAGATACTAGTCCAATGACTCAGTACTAACTTTGCACTCAACAGTAAGATCCTTCAGCTGAAAAGCTATACTAGATCAATTTCTGCATTTTACCCCTCAAACAGATTCCACAAATTCCCTTCTCAATGAAATCCTTTGAAGTACATTCACCTGAATGGTTCTCTTCTTGGAATGAGCAGCCTTAGCTCTCTTAAATGGGCTTTTTTATTAAGATTGCCTAGGTCTTTTTTGGGTTAGTTGTCATTAATTGAGCCACCTGCTCTGATCCCACTTTCTCGGGGGATCATGACCCCAAATGTAGGGAGGTTGCCACCTACAACATAGGAAGTGTTTGAGGATGCTGCCACTTGTCTATTTGCTCTCCACCCAATCTCCTCCACCAACTTGACCAGTAAACACTCTTTTAACAACTCTCCCAAGCTGTTGTCTCCACTTTTATTTATTTATAATTAAAATATTTAGAATTACATTCACAACCTTGATCATTTACAACTTAGCATAAAATTTAACATATTGTCTTGAAATAAAATCAAATATGATAATATATTTTTTACAAAATTGGGGCATGTGACATACACACCCCCTTAGAATATAACATTGTCCTTGATGTTATTTATTCTTCATCCTCAGAATTCCCCTAGAACAAAATTGGATATGCATATCACATTTTACTTTCCAATTCCCAGGTGGCTTCCTCTAGACTAAGGTGCTCCCATTGCACCTTCACCTGTCCAATGGTGCGGTTCTGAAGTGTAATCTCCCTCCTTCCGAGGATACAATTTGGTTCCACCAGAAAGTCTCCTTCTGGTTCCACCCATACATCATTCCAGTTAACAACATGAGTAGCATCATGAACATATTTCTTTAAAACGAAAATGTGAAAAACATTATGTACTCTTAAATTAGGTGGTAATGCTAATTAATAAGCTACTTGTCCAATCCTAGACAAAATTTCAAATGGGCCACAGTAATGAGGTGCCAGTTTTGCACAACTCCCCAATCTCATAGAGCTCTTTTTGGGCCTTACCTTGATGAACACATGTTCACCTACCTGAAACTCCTTTGGAGTTTTTTTTAAGTCTGCTTGACTTTTTTGTTGATCCTATGCCACTTTCATATTTCCCTGCACTTGTTTTACAATTTCTTCCATTTCTTTTAACATTTCTGGACCTAATACAAATCTATCTACTGGATTACTCCAAGAGATAGGAGTATTACATTTCCATCCATATAAAATTTCAAAAGGACTAAATCTGGCTGATGTCTGATAATTATTATTATAAGCAATTTCTACCAAATGTAAATAGTCCTCCCATTTACCAGGATGGTCTTTCACATACATTCTAAATAGATATTCTAATACTTGGTTTACCCTCTTAGTTTGTCCATCTATTTGAGGATGGAAAGAAGTACTAAAATTTAATGTGCTGTATAACCCTTTAAACAAAGACTTCCAAAAGTTTCTTGTAAACTTAGGATCTCTATCTAAAATTATGAATTTTGGTACTCTATGTAATCAAAAAATTTGTTTTAGAAAAATATCAGCTATGTTTTTAGCTTTATAAGTAGTTTTAACAGGTATAAAGTGAGCTACTTTGCTTAACTTATCAACTACTACCATGATAGAATCATTCTGATTTTTATTTTTAGGTAGCCTAGTAATAAAATATAGACTAATTATCTCCCATTTCCAGCTAGGAATGGGTAATAGTTGAAGCAAACCAGCTGGGTGTTGATGTTCAGTTTTTACTTGTTGACATTCAAAACACCTAGCAATATATTCTGCTACTTCAGTTTTCATATTTGGCCCGAAATACTCTTTTATTAACATAGTTATAGTCTTTTGATAACCTAGTGTTAACACTCAGAATGTACCCAGGTTGCAAAGGTAAATCCTAAAGGTAACAACAAAAACCACTTTAGAAAGAAACTGGCTTTTCTTTCCAGAGAGGGATCTCTCAAATATAGATTTAACAAGGCCAGATATAAATCAACACTCGAAAATTATACAGTTGGTTCAAACAATACACATAACCATTGGGCAATAGAGTCACATATACATAAAGATATCACAAAGACACATGCATGAGATTTTATCAAAGGCAAGATAACCATTCAATCACAGTCATTCATTTAGTTCAGGTGGGACAGAAGAGATAAAGAACAGTCCATCAATACAGAGCATAACCAATATGAATTCTAACCATTCAACACTATGTTTCAGATATGAAGAAAACAAAATGGAGTGTTACACTGGAAGAAACAATCACAGAGGAAGAGAAATACAGACTGTAATGTAAATAGCATAGGAATCTCTAATAACCCACATACATTCCACTTTGTTATTCAAAAATATATGTCTTCAAAAAATATTCATCAACAAGATGGGTTCCAACCCCCATCACATAAAATAAATGCAATTATATACATAAAATTATTTCTTCTTCCAAGAAGATTTATAACTAAATAACCTACTTAATCAAAGTCTTGTAACTATATTCCTAACTACTAGGAATAAAATACTTGCTTCGATCCTAACAGATCATTTAATTAAAATCAACTCGGTAACAAGGCCCGTCCAAGCAGCTTCTCAGCGTGCAACACCTGTTTTCATGAATGAAGGATATACTTTGTTTTTCCAAATCTTTCTATGGCTCTCCATTGCTCCGCGCTTGGAATATCATACTCAATCATTTCCTGAATAGACACCTCCAGCTCCATGTAGGTTTTATAAGACACAGTAGGCAACCCTCCCCTGATGATCAGGAATTTCTATAATATCTCAAAATCTTCTGTCATCTTTTCTGTGATGACTTTTCCCATCATCCCTTTTACCAAATCATCAAATTTAGAATGATCCATACGGCTTTGCACCAATAGGCTATGATAATTCTCTTGAGAAAATAGTCATCCTTCCTCGTCCCAAAAGGAAGGAAGGCCATCTTCAAATAATTCTTTAAAAGCCTACTTGAAATCATTAATCTGTGAGATCATTTCATCAGCCTTGTCTTGTACTGTTTTCATTAGATGATGTTTATGAATAAACCTTTTTTTACCATAGTACTATTGCCACTCTGTCTTTGACTCCTATATCTTGTGATTTTTGGTATGTTAATGAATTTAATAAATTTAATGCATTCTGAGCTGTGCCAAGGGGTTTCCTCTCCATAGTTTCATTTACTAACTTCAGTCTTTTATTGGCCAAATTGACCAATATACTTTGATCATCAATGAAGTTCAAATAATGCCTAAACTTAGTAATTTCCATGGATAATGTATCCCAAATTATGTGTTTAGCTCCCTGGAGAGGACCCTTTCCTATGTTCCTTTCTTTCAATTCATTAAATTTCTTCTGTAGTTGACTTTTATCTTGCAATATCTTATTCTTGTTTTCAGTCACTTTGGCTTGCTCAGATTTGATTTTTTTCATTTTCCTCTTTTAATTCTCTTATCTCTTCATTGTTCAAGCTGACTTGGGACATGGGCACTAGTAAGTCATCTGCAAAAAAATCATTTAAAGGTTTTTTGATATTCACAATAGTTAAGTCTTCATCAGTGGGAGTCTGGCTCATTAGTTCCTCCATGATTTCTTTTTCTTCATTTTGATCCCTTTTCAGTCGTGAAATTTGTGCTATTAACTCGTTCCATTCTGCTTGCCACTTATCCTTTTCTTCTTGTAATTTTACAGTCTTTCCTTTATACTCCATCATATCCTGATGAACCTTGTCCTCCTCCTCCTGTAATGCTAATAATTCTGATGACTGGACATGTTCTGTACTCAGGATTTTCAATCTCTTCTTCAGTACCTGGAGGGTGTTGTCTTTTTCTTCTAGAAGTCTTTTGATTGCCTGGGTGTTACCTGTTTCATTTCCTGAGCTTATGATGTTTGATTGCAGCTTTTTTATTTGAATGGAATTATCCTTGTTTTCAACTTTCTCATGTTTTAATTGAACTTCCAATTTTTCAACCAAAACTTGTAACTTATTAACTCTCACCATAGCATGCAATAAATCTGAATAAATAATGTCTCCCATTTGTTTATGTAACTATATTTTATCTGGTACACTGATCTTGTCTAATCTCACTTCCATTTCTGACACCTTCTTATCACTTACCATGGCCAATTTAAAAGTATTTATTTCTACGTCCTGGGTAGAAATCAAGGAAGTCTTTGGATTATTTAAACTTCTCACCCGCGGGAGTAGATTCCTTGTTTCTTCTAGGGACTGCTTTTGCTTCTCCACATAACTAGTCATGAGCTCTTCTTTAGATTTGAAAACTGGGCCTGATTCTGTATTATCTACACCTTCAAAAGAAAATTGACTCACCTGTACAGATTTTGTAGGAACCAAAGCAACTCTTTTTAAATCATCTGAAATAACTTCACTTAAAATTTTATCATCTTGAAACAATTTGGCCTTTTTATGTGAACCATATTCATCTATTTCCATACTTTCAACTTCATAAAGACTTCTTTTAACCAAAATATTAGAACCATCTATCATTTGAGATACTGCAACCGGTCTACTGCTTATTTTTTCATCAGATCCTGGAATTTCCATAAAGTGAAACAAATTGGCTACTTCATTCAGACCTTCAACAACTTGGTGGTCAAATGGCTTATTTTTATTTGCTTGTTTTCTCAGGGAAATTATATGATAGGGATCATAATTTACCTTTTTCTCCCTTTTAAAATCCATGCTTTCCAACAATTTCTCTACGAACACCAGAGAACCTTTATTTTTAAAAATAAAAGAGCCAACTTTAAGAGGGAACTTGATAGTGGAAGATTTCTTGAAAGCCCCAAAGTGCTCTTCTTCTGCATGCAATCTCTGTCTCATTAATTCCAATGCAAAAATCCTAGGAGTAAGGAAAGCAGGTAGCTTATAAGGCTCTCCAGTAAAACCATATATTCTCAAAACGGTGAAGTACTTATACAAGAACCAATCTCCAATCCTATCCTCAGGCGAGGATTGCATCATGCTCTTCATTTCTTCCAATACTCGGGGTAACACTTCATCAAACAACATCTTATATATTTCTGACATGATAGAATTTGCAAATTCAAACATGTTGATTTGGTTGGGCAAATCTGAAGAGAATATGGTACTTAAGAACTGCAATTTGGTGACATTGGAACATAGTAACATGTTCAGCAAATAAGTTTGAAACTTGAAAAACCTGACTTTTGGAAACTCACTCAATTGGAGATGTATAGATTCTGCTAGATACTCGTCTAAACTGAAGACATGAACTGACTGAGACTCAGAACTCATCGAACTCATTTTTAATAAGAATCCCAAGATGACTTCATTGACATGACAGTCATCATCTAGACCCAAGACCTGATAGACTAAAGACACAACTAATTGAACTTCATCCCTGAAAATGTGAACATGATATGGCAAAAAGAGACCATCCAGTGACTGACCCTCGTTAAGAATGTTAGACAAGAATTTACAATGAACCTCAGTTTCATAATTTTTGTACACTTTAGCTAAAACAGACTCGTTTACAGACTCACGACTATCGGGGTAATTGTCGTGCAAGTTCAGGTTTTCACGAATAGCCTTTTCATCAATTTTACACAGTATCCTAGATGTAGAATGACTTACAATAACTCTCTCAGAAGAAGAATAGTTAACTGCACACCACTCAGCAAACTCGAGAAAATGCAGGGTCTGGTCAATGGAAAAATGATACAAAAACGATTTACAAGCATTTAAAATGTCATTTCCCTGCGAATTGTATTGCCATAACCTTTCTTTGATAACAGATACACTTCCCACAGACAAGAAATGATCATATAGTCCTCTATCCCTATCAACCAGGTATTCTTCTCTCTCGTCCAGAACTCAGTTAAACCCTTGTAAATCTTTCCCTTTATCCATAATACAGAAAAAACAACGGTAATTCGGCGGATGAAGTTCGAGTATTCGGGACTTACATGTTACTGTAACCGCATATACTCGAGGTTGACTATTATAGGGTGGCGAGAAAGCAGTCCTTTTCATTCGTCTGTCATAATAAAAAATATTTCTTTAAACAAGTCAACTCTACTTATATAGGATCCCACTCCAGAGGCCCCCTTTAGCGGTTTCCCTCAAACTGCTTTTCCCCACAGAATGCACCACAAACTTCCGCGTGTACCGTGGTTTCCATTCCACTACCACTTTTCATCTCCAACCATCGCGCAACTCCATCCTCCGGATCCATTGATGACCGTCGATGCATTTTCCCTTTATTTTCCAGCCGTCGGATAAGCCTACACGTACCCATTCCGCTGAGCTCCTTCATTTTAACAAACGTGCAAGTTTACGGAGCGGACTTCACATTGATCGTGGATTTATTAGAGCTAGATTTGTGATTGTTGATCTTCGTATCCTATTAATTATTCTCCATATGTCGTTATCATCCACGCATCTTCATAGAGTGGGTATATCATAAGCCATTGATCTCCATTTCCTTGCTCTACACCGTTGGATCATGTGATAATTTCATTGCTTACACACCCTTTATCATACTTTCACACCATTATATTTAACCAAAGTTTTCAAGAAACCATTATTTCTCTTTACCATGGTCTCTTCGATCCTCTGCTAGGTAGAGGTGTTAACATCTGGATGACCTGAATATGGTGTTTTATGAATTTCATCCAGAATTAATAGCTTAACTTTAGCTACGTTAGGTACATACATTCTATATTTATACAGTGAAAACTATTTTTCATTTAAACTGTAGCCTTTAATTAAGTTTTCTGTGGGATTTTCTTTAGCTTTAGCTTGCAAATTCTGGTAATTTTCATCTTGTTCTATTCCTTCTTTAAGCTGTTCATCTAATTCTAAAACATAGGTGCTGGTAGCTGCTGCAAAATTTAGCCTTGCATTCCTACTTAATGCATCAGCAACTTTATTTTCTTTACCTTTTATATGCTGAATTTCAAAATCATACTCGCTTAAGAAAGTTAACCACCTAGCTTGTCTGGCATTTAAATTTGGCTGATCTAAAAGATACTTCAACCCTTTATTGTCAGTCATTAAAACATTTTTTCTGCAAATTAGGTGATATCGCCACATCTTTAAGGCGTGTATTATAGCTTCTAATTCCAGATCATATGTTGCATAATTCTTTTCATGAACTTTTAACTTTCTAGACTCATAGGCATTGACATGCCCTTCTTGAGTCAGAACACCACCTAAGCCATCATTACAGGTGTCAGTGCACACTACAAATTCTTTATTAGGATCTTCTATTCTTAAAATAGGTGCGCTGGTTAATAAAGTTTTTAAGTTTTAAAATCTTTCTTCACATTTTTTATTCCAGTCAAACTTCTTTCCCTTCTTCTACAAGGAAGTTATCGGATTTGCAATTCTTGAAAAACCTTCAATGAATCTTTGGTAGTAATCGGTAATACCCATAAAAGATCAAACACCTGTCACATCCTTAGGAATTGGCCAATCTTCAATTGCCCTTATCTTTTCAGGATCTACGGAAATTCCTTCCTTGGTCATTACGTGACCTAAATACTAAATCTTATCCTTGAATAAATCACATTTACTAAACTTTGCGAAGAGTTGATGTTCTCACAACTCTTACAAAACAATTTTTAGATGTTCTTTATGTTCTTCTTCAGTTTTTGAATAGATTAGAATGTCATCAATAAACACGACCACAAACTTATCTAAATACTTATGCATCATGTTGTTCATTAAACACATGAAAATAGTTGGGGCATTAGTAAGCCTGAATGACATTATGACAAATTTGTAATGACCATATCTAGTTTTGAAAGCTGTCTTAAAGATGTCTTCATATTTAATCCTCACTGGATGATATCCAGACCTTAAATCTATTTTTGAAAACACCATGGCTCCACATAGTTTATCAAACAGATCATCTATGTGGGGTAACGGATATCGATTCTTGATGGTCATCTTGTTTAACTGATGATAATCTATGCAAAGTCACATAGTTCAGTCCTTCTTCTTGACGAAGATGATAGGTTCCCCCCAAGGAGACACACTTAGTCAAATATACTTTTTATCAATTAATTCTTTTAATTGAGATTTTAATTCATTAACTTTGAGTATGTTCATTCGATAAGGGGCCTTTGAGCTAGGTACTGCACCCGGTACCAGTTCAATGGTGAAATCCAATTCTCTTTTCAGAGGTAATCTCAGAATTTCTTCTGGGAATACATCAACATATTATTTTAAGACTAGTATGTCTTCCACTTTTAACTTATCTATTTTAATTATACTTTCCTCATCAGTAATTGTTACTGCATAAGATTTACATCCCTTTCTAACAGCTCTCTTAAGTTGTAGGGCAGAAATCTACCTTATGGTGGTTTTTCTAGGTATTTTTTTAACACTTACTGGTTTTTCATCACTGTTTAAGCATGTGAAAGTTTTATCATAATAGTTTAGAATTAATCCATGTTGTTTTAACCAGTCCATGCCAACCAACAAATCATAAGAACCAAGTGTTAGAATAATCAACCCATAGTATTTACCCACTTAGACATTATTTCATTTATTTTGTCTTATTTGCCTAGTCCATGAGTCCCACCATGTGCAA
>LPNX010714510.1:6117-81940 GCA_001517045.1 Pseudotsuga menziesii
TCAATATGCATGTATCAAAAAGTAGATATATATCCAAAAGTACATGTCTCCAACAGTACATGTATCAAAAAGTACATATATATCCAAAACTATCCAAAAGTACATGTATCCAAAACTATCCAAGCCACTTGCACATGTATGCAAATGTACATATATTCTATAAGGCATGTATCAGAAGTCAATCTTCCTCTTGTTCTTTCCCGACTTTGATCCACTAGGCTCATCTCTGGGATCAATGTGCGTCGATAGATCCTGCAAATTGAACTAACTATGTACTAATACATTAGAAAATTATAACAAACACTCACCCCCACCTCTGGACGTGTCGGTGTTCGTCCTATCACCAATCTCCTCCTCATTGGAGTCAGACTCTGCAATACCATAACTCAATTAATTCAAAACCTATCAACATTTTGTTGGAAATTGAATGAAACAATTAGTCATCAATAGACATCTCACCTCAACGACATCCAGTGATAGCTGGAGTTCAGTTCCTTGTGTCGCAGACGGAGCCGTTGGTTCAACATCAATGATGGTCGAACCAGGGAGGCCAGGAGCTACTTCTTTTGTTGGTGGCTACAATCACCAAATGTTGAAGTAGTTAGACATGCATGAGTAAAAAATAAAATACAATAATAAACTATGTCTAGCTAAACAACAATAATAAACTATATGTCTATATCAACTTAACGAGTTCAAAAATCGTCGAAGGATATACATTACCATGGTCTCAACCATGGTAGAACCAAGGGGGGCAGGAACTGCTCCTGCTGCTGGTGCCTCAACTATGGTCGAAACAGGGGGGGCAGGAACTACTCCCACTGCTGGGGCCTACAATCACCAAATGTTGAAATAGTTAGACATGAATGAATAAACAATAGACAACAATAATAAACTATGTCAAGATCACGTTGAAATAGTTAGGTATACCTCGGTGTGACTAGCTGCCATTGATGAAGCAACATCAATCGCTGCATCAACCATCAATGCTATACTTTGTTCCGTTAACTTCGGTTCCTGATGCAGTAAACATGCAAATCAAACATTAACAAAAACAACTTATGCACCGGATTTCAAGTTAAGCAACAAATATCATTGAAGGATATACATTACCATGGTCTCAACCGTGGTAGAATCAAAGGGGGGCAGGAACTGCTCCTGCTGCTGGTGCCTCAACTGTGGCTGAAACAGGGGGGCAGGAACTACTCCTGCTGCTGGGGCCTACAATCACCAAATGTTGAAATAGTTAGACATGAATGAATAAACAATAGACAACAATAATAAACTATGTCAAGATCACGTTGAAATAGTTAGGTATACCTCGGTGTGACTAGCTGCCATTGATGAAGCAACATCAATCGCTGCATCAACCATCAATGCTATACTTTGTTCCGTTAACTTCGGTTCCTGATGCAGTAAACATGCAAATCAAACATTAACAAAAACAACTTATGCACCGGATTTCAAGTTAAGCAACAAATATCATTGAAGGATATACATTACCATGGTCTCAACCGTGGTAGAATCAAAGGGGGGCAGGAACTGCTCCTGCTGCTGGTGCCTCAACTGTGGCTGAAACAGGGGGGCAGGAACTACTCCTGCTGCTGGGGCCTACAATCACCAAATGTTGAAATAGTTAGACATGAATGAATAAACAATAGACAACAATAATAAAATATGTCAAGATCACGTCGAAATAGTTAGGTATACCTCGGTGTGACTAGCTGCCATTGATGAAGCAGCATCAACTGCTGCATCAACCATCGATGCTATACTTTCTTCCGTTAACTTCGACTCTTGATGTAGTAAACATGCAAATCAAACATTAACAAAAACAACTTATGCACCGGATTTCAAGTTAAGCAACAAATATCATCGAAGGATATACATTACCATGGGCTCAGTAACTCCATGGCCGTGGGTAGCTCGAGTATTTTTTGGAGTGGACCGCCTCATGTACACACGACCCTTGTCCATGGAAGGCCTGGGAGGAGATGCATTTGCAGGCAATGGCCCAGATGTTTGGGTCGGTGCCTACAATCAGCAAGTGTTCATGTAGTTAGATGTATGCATAATTCAACAAACACATGTACATGTATTTCAAAAATGACAACTGTAATTGTTTATCATATTAAAATGTTTAATTGGGTACCATGATGTGTCTCATGGATCTCTCCACCCAGTGACGGATCTGGGATCTACAAGTTTAATAATTGTAAATATTACACCATAGATAGAATTAGTGAACTAACATGTAAAGTATGTGGAAATTAACAAATTATTGACAAGCATAATTGAAAAATTGAAATTTTAGAATGTTTACCTCAGTAGAACCAGATGGGCTTGTACCATCATGGATCCCTCCACCAACAAAGGGATTGGTCGCTGCAATGCCATGCCCCAATCCAAAGTCTGGGGGGTCTCTGGCGTCAAAACGCAACAACTGCAAGTTCACGAAATTAATATATTAGCTCAAACTATATATATGTGTACAAAGAGGAAACTAAATGAAGAATTTATTAAAATTAACCAGATCTACATACCTCACTTAAAAAACCACTGAACGCAACATCTGTGGAAAGACCATAGCAGGGACAACCACACGATATGCACACGTGAGGATCAGAACTCTCTTGGGGATGTGCCGATGGTGGTGCACTGGTGGATGGTCCTGTATCAGTATGTGGTGGTGCACCAGTGGATGGCCCCGAAGAAGGCAATGGCCCTGAAGAAGGTGATGGCCCCAAAGAAGGTGATGGCCCTGCATCGTGACCACTAGGTCCTGCATCCCCACCCATCTGCTGAAGAGTAGTGCTATGGCGAAGGGCCACTCGTGCCAGCGTCAAAAAAGCATCCTGTATCTTAGCAACTACGCGAGTTGCAGGTGGGACATCTGGCCCATGCAATAGCGCGCGAGGTGCAGGGATAGGGCGATTAGGGTCTTGGACCCTCGCATTGGGTCGGTTTTGGGGCATCCCCCCACCGATCCCCTGAAACTCCAAGTAAGAAAAATAGTTCACGTGTTTATGCAACATGAACTCCGCATACATCTTTCGAAGGAAATATAGGGGCATTTCCCTGTTGTTATGCGGTGGCAAATCAAAGACCGTATACCATCTATCCATCCAGTTATCGATAAATGGTTGGAATATGCACCACTCAATGGATATATGTGGCCGGTTTGCATTTGGGATTTCTCCAGTCCGAGGATCCCTGAATAATGCAAAAATGTGCTCCTTTGTTATTTTTAACCTTCTTATTGCCACATAATCCAATCCATCCTCTTGTTCTCTTCTTTTCCTCTCTCTATATGATGTGATATCATATAGTATATTAGTTGACTGCGAAATAGTGTCAACAATAGCATCCATGGTGGATGCAAGCGAGCGACGAATCTCATCGCCGCCACGAAAAGAAGCACTGATGCCCCTTAAGCGGGCAAGCTCGATCAGAATCGCGGCATTCGGATCCATTGCAGCAACTGCAAAAAAAACATCAATAAGCAAATCATTAGAAACATATACATGGCATATAATGACATCTCTTCAAAATTGAAAATGTATTAAATCAAACTCAAGTTAGCAATTTAATGACAATTTCACTTACATATATTTAATTAAACTTAAGATTAAACATTTCACAATTAAAACGTAATTTTCGTTCAACTTGTGACTACATTCAGTTAATGAGTAAGTAAGAATTGGATATAACTTGTTCTGTCTTAGAAAGATGGTTTCGCTAACTTAGAAAGATGATTTGATTTTTGTTGAGAGGTTTGTCTTTCATTTAAGGTTTGGATTTTGGCAGGAAAGGAGGAATTGTTCATTGTTTGGGACATGCCTTGGAGGCTATGATGATGTTGCTTGATCAAGGACAATCTTTCTTAGAGCATGATGATGGATATTCCAGAGCTAGTATAGTCCAGAGTTCGACAGGAGAAAACCCCGATGATATGTGTCAATGGGCATTGTATGAGTACAATTTCAAGCTTATGATGGTCTCCTATGTGTATATATGTAGAGCGTATGATGTGTATTATGATGATCCTTGATGATTACTTGATATGTATCATGTAGGTCATGTTATGTACATGCGGGGTTCATCAGCTAAGATTGATGACTTTGAAGAGAATTTTGAGGAGTCTTCATTTTCTACTTGTCTTTCAGGATGTAATCGTGCAGTGTATGAGGATATTGGGGCATGCATTCTGAATAGTGAGTCATCTCTCCATTATGAAATTGTCCATGGTTCTATAGCGAGTACGAGTTCTTTCATCACTTTTTGAAAAGATGCTTGTTTATGCTTCCAGTCATATTGAAAAGATGTTTGTTTATGCTTCCTAGATTCTAGTGAGAGTGGTTTTTTTCTAATGGTTATGGTTTTCACAATCTTTAGGAATTTTGGCTTGCTTGTAATTTTAAAGGCCTTAATTCATATGTATGGCATATGATATAGATTTTTAGGCAATATTTGGTTTGTTGGTGAATTTCTCTTGAAGGGTAGGCTCTTTTGGTCATGTAATTGTTTGGGTTATTGACTATTCTATTTTTTTTTATTTACTTGAGAGTTTCATTTGATTAGATATAGAATAGCATTTAAATTGTTTTTTATTAGGGAAAAAGAAAATACAAAGTTTAGTCTTCCTACATAATGCATGTCAATAGGGTTTTTTCCAATGGCACTTCCTAGAAACATTTGTGTCAATTGTATGTGATCAATTTATGTGTTTAGTCTTGGGAAAGGCATTGGCATATCATCATCTTTGGTTGGTTGGTGTTTTGGCTATGAGATGGTTGTTTATTCTTTTATGGTTTTTATTGCATTTACAAATAAAAAATGGTAATTTAAGTATCTAATTGAAAAAAAAAAGCTACGGGTGAATGGATTACCTGTTAATATGACGATTCACCGGAGGGTTTGTCTTCAAATCGAGGAATGGGCACTCTTCCAAGCTCCTAGGGCACGGGCACGCCGTCGTAATCGCGATCCTATTTGGTGAAAACAACTCTCGGGTTGGGCCTGTGCGTTTTTTTATTTGTTTATAGATTTACAGAACGCGCACGCGTTATAGAGTTACAAAACGCGCGCGCGTTTTGTAGTTCTATAATGCGTGCATGTTATTGTTACCTAGCCTACATGTCTGCTAACATGTCAGGCTCGGATTTAGCCTGTTCCTAAAAAGTAAGATTGCATCCAAAAGGTCCCTCAACTTCTTGCACACACACTAAACAAGCCTGGGTTTACTTTAAATCCCCACGAGCATTGATTCACTTTATTGCTCAGTATAAAAGTAAAATAATGATGAGTTACTACAGAGGATTTTTAGCCCGAAAACTAGAATCCACTGTAAACGACATAGCCTTATCATAATACAACAAATATTTATAATGGATAATAAAACTAAATTATAAAAAAAAGTAGTCGTATAAAAACTATGCTTACAGTTTACCCTAAGAAGTTAAAAACAACAAACATTTTTACTATCTCTGTTAACATTCACAAATAAGCCCCGACAGATTTCAATGAAAGTATTTACTTCACAATATGGGTTTTTAGAGAAGATTCTATGCCATTACAATGTAAACAAATGAAGGATCGTGACCTCGTTGAGAAGTTAACCAATCAAAACCCTCAGGGGTCAGACTTGTACGAAGGATGTAATATATAAATACTTTTCCAAATCAAAATGAAATATTTATAAACATTGTATGACTCAGAAGAAAGTAACAAGACTCTTCTTATAAGCTCTGGAATAATGCACAATGATTGAAACAACAACGTAAACATAAATACCATATCCAAACCCTGACGGGTCTTACCGTAACAAACCGGTTTTAAAAACAAACAAATAATTAGAGAGTGGCATAGTCATCCACGACTCCATAAGAGTTGTTCACATCTTCAAATTAACGATTGCTTAAAATACCAAAATCCAAACATCACTTCCAAATCGAAAATGGAGTGGAAGAAACTAACGCCATAAAACTTATCAAGAAAACTTGTCTCTCCTCAAGAGCCGTGCAAGGAAGTGACAGAGGTATTACAAGTAAAGAGGAAGACTGAGCATCCAGTTTTGATCTCCCCTTCGTTCCAGAAGTTATACCTGTACACATTACGTTACTAAAGTTAAATCATACACTTTCGAAGAAGGAACTTGGTAATCACAAAAAAAATATTCTCATATTTTAAAAACTGTTAAATAAAAAGGAAACTTAGTAGCTTGGCGATTTGAAATCTTGAGCCACCCAAGTATCAACAGGGCGAGGACTAGAACCTCCTCTTTGAATAGTTCAAGCTCAGACCGGAATGGATGGTTGAGTTTCAGAGTCCTCCATATCCGTTTGATGTTGAGGATTTTTTTTATAGAGCCAATGCACCGAGGAGCTTAAGGCAAAATGGGAAGGATGAGGATTATTTATGTTTATTTGAAAAAATATTAATCATGGATTTTCTTTAGTAGAAAGATATTAATTTCTTATTTATTAAAGACAGAAAAGGAGAATTTTTTATTTATTTTATTTTGGTTTTTACTAAAAGAAGAAACTATTAATCATTATTTTATATCTTGGAACGTTAGTTAGATGGGTTGATCATGCAAATATTAGATCTGGGAACGCTATTTAGGTGGGTTGATTATGGAAATATTATTAGATGAATTATTTTTATCATTTACGAGTGTAGTTTAAGTTTGGGTTTTTGAAAGTATTATTATTTTTGAATTTATCACTGTTTTATTTTTATCATTTACAAGTGTTGTTTAAGTTTTGTTTTCGAAAGTATTATTATATTTTGAATTTATCATTGTTTAAGTTCCGTTTTTAAAAGTTGTTAGTATTTTTTAAATTTATTATTGTTAATTTATATATTTTTAAATATTTTTTGATTTTTATATATATATCTATTTTTATCATTCACTAATATTGTTTAAGTTCCTATATTTTCATTTACCAGTATTGTTTAAGTTTCTTGTTTGAAAGAAACTTTAAATAAAAATAAATAGAAAGTCCAATCGCTTCCCATAATCCGAATTTAGGTCTGTAAACAACAGCAAAAACGTTAACCAGTATTGTTTAAGTTTCTTGTTTGAAAGAAACTTTAAATAAAAATAGAAAGTCCAATCGCTTCCCATAATCCGAATTCAGTTCTGTAAACAACAACAAAAACGTTAACCAGATATACAAAGCAAACTAACATTGTTAAGTTTCCTAAATGCTTATAAACAACTTCAAAAGGTGCTAAAACTAATTAGATGTAAAACCTAGCTAATGATTGCACATATTCTTTATGTTCAAGAGAAGTCTATGCAATAAATTAGTATTGATGAAGTTCATGTACAGGAAAAAAACTCATTTGTTTTAAACAATTTTTCTTTCAAAAGTCGTGTGTATCTTTTTTTACATGTTTTTAGTGATGGTCAAGGAAACATCAGAGGACAAAAAATGGTCCAAGGGGTCTAAGGAGTCTGCAGAGGGACAGGGAAGGCCATACAAAGTGTGATTCACCTGGAGTGGTAAAATCAGCTATAACAAAGATGAAGACATAATAAAAAAATTAAAGGACTTGGATAATCATTGCATCATTCATATGAAATGTTTTATCTTTGATCTAGATAACTATAGATTTAGTATGTTGAAGGACATCTATTGAGGTTTGCAGCGGCATGTTTCGAAGATGCATAGTATGTTGAAGCTGTAGTGGAATAAATATCAGATTTTTTGAAGATGCCTAGACCCTATGGAAAAAATCTATTCTGATTTTGGTTACTCAGGAGCAACCAAAGATTTTGAAGGTACACACGAATGCTGAAAAATTGCTCTAAACAACATCTTTCAAACCAAAAAGGATATTTGTGTTAGGGGGAGCAACCAAGAGACACTTCAACAAATTTGAAGGAAAGTGATAAGAGCAAACAATTCAGCATGATCTCAGGAAGTATTCCAACATACAAATTTTTTTGGGCATTGTGAAGTTTCTAATAAAAGGTTGTCCCTTTGTCATTAATGTCAAAGGGGGATTTTGTTGAGCATAGGTTGCCATTAATGACACCCATTATTGACAAAGGAGTGACAAGGGGACAAAGGAGTGATAAAGGTTGAATACAAATGTTGATGACATGGCATGACATGGGCAAAGGATTGTACATTCCAAGGAAGAAATCATACTTGAATTCAAAGTGATCAAATGAGATGTTAGGCATGTGATTGAATTGGACATGTGGTTGCCAATTGTCACACATTGAGATGCTTCACTTGTGGTGGTGTTGGCCATAAAGCCCAAGTTTGCACAAGTTCAAGAAGTCAATTCACGAGAAGCTTCTCCTAGTCATCAACAAGAAAAGTCAATGATTGTTGGAAAAATAATGACACAAGAAGATATGAAGACCAAACAACAAATGATTAAGGCCAAGGACAGTCTAAGGTATGGGTAAGGAAGAACATTTTGCTAGATATAAATGAAGTGGATGATAAGTGCACAAGTGAAGGTGGTTGTCACACGAAAATCCAAGACTAAGGTCTCTCAAATATTTCAGTACAACTTTAGTTTATTATGGAGGCTGAACTCAAGGAGAGTTGATGACTACTCCAAGCAGAAATCGGGTCCAAGGATCATGGGACACTTGTTGTTGGATCTGAGTGAGTGACTTATATTGATTTGAAGTATTCTGAACAAAGGAAGCTAAGACAAAGGAATTATGCAAACATCAAGAAACATAATATTCTAACATTCGTGTATGTACAATGGGTAAATGTTCCGTCCAAAGTGATTTATGTAATTGAAGGAGAAGAAAAGCAACAGTACAAAAAGGATGTTCTCAACAACCATGTGTGAGATAAATATGAAAGATCCAAAACATCCTAAGATAAACAACCTCGTAGATGATGATTATAAATTTGTATTGAAAAATTCATTATTGGAGATCTTTAAAACGAAGAGGTTTGAAGTGTAGTATGGAAAACATACTAATACCATGTAAGGACAACTTAGGTCAGACTTGAGCAGAATTTGTTGAGTATACTAATCACTCTTTGAAGCTATGATCTGAATACAAGTATGGCATCATTATTAGAATACATTTTGATATTTGTTTGTGTCTTTGAAAGTTATTGGCTGAAAGGAAGCTTTGAGCAAGCACTCACAACAATACATTCAAACAACAACATAAGACAGTGAATGAAGAACCAGGTTGGAAGTTTAAACAAACTCGGAATTTGGTGATGCATGAGGACACTGTTTGAATTAAAATAATATGGTAAAGGACAGTATTGTAAGAGTGCAAAAATGAGAAGGAAGTCAAGAAAATTATCTACAACATTTATTGAAATCAGAATATAAATATGTAAACCTGAAGCATTCACTGGGAAAAAATAAATTCTTGATCCTGAAGCAAGTAGTTTGGGTGACAAGTAAAATAGTACTTGATAAAAAAAGAAGGAAGGCATTATAATGGAAAAAATTGATGTTGATAGGGGGAGATTGACAAACCTGAAACAACTACAGGAGTGTGATCAACTTGATTTGAAGTCTTGAGAAAGATTGGCAATAATGAGCAAAATAAGTAATTTTCAAATATAAATTGAGTTGGATCCAGGTTGGTTGACGTTGGAAAATGAAGCATCCATAGAGTATACATGAAAGGGGGAGTGTCTATATAGGCAGTTATAAAAATTTTGAAGACGGAAAATGATGGAATATCAAACTAAGCAAATGATCTTGTGTTGTATTCAAAGCTAAATGCTTTTGGGTATTGTGAATCCTTTAATGGCTACTTGACCCTTTGTCATTAATGTCAAAGGGGGAGAGAAATTGTAGTTTCCATAAATGACAAAGGGGGGTATTGATGAATTTGTTGTGGATAGTATGAGGATACTCATAAAGTGCTAGTGATGAACATGACAACAGAATGAAAATAGGGTAGCAAAAAAAATGATGATTTTGAGAAAGACATGCTTCGAGTTGTGTCTATGAACATAATGATGATAAAAACAAATGGTATCACAACAACAAGTCAAGGGTTCAAAACTCACCCGACTCGCATTGGGAGGGAGATTGTTGGACATTGGTTTCAAAGCTCCCAATGAGTTTTGTGACATGGAATAATCACATTCCGAGATCTTAAGTCTGGTGATTGTTGCAGAGATGAATACCTATGGGTTTTGGTCTAATGAAAATCATGAGTCCAACATGAGGCTCCCATACAACTGCAAGTTATTTTCCGCACATTTCTACCAAATATATTATGTATTTTCCTTCATCATCTCCATCAACACATCCATGTTTTCTTAAGTTAATAACATAACTACGCTCTCCTTGTGATTTTTCCTCTTTTTTCTTCTCCCATTGGCCATTTATGAAATTTTTATTTTCTCCCCGACCAAAGGGTCAGTTGGTGTCACACTAGACATGTTTACTTCATCTTGCAAGGGTATAGATTACTTACAGTATTGACTAACAAGATCCATTCAGGAGTCCAATCCCTTGGACCATCCACGTGATATATCGAGTTTGATTCGACTAACCTAAATAACCACTATGCCATAAGTATAGGTACCTCACAGAAGAACCATTTGTACAGATATGTGTACATGTACTTTCACAACCAATTTTCTGTGATGATCTAGGGGTTCTTATTATGCTCGTTTTCAAATTCATATTCTTTTAGCTTTAGTGAATCTTTGATTTCTTCCTTCATGGGTCTCTATAAATTCATTAGTTGAACCTCACTCTCCCTTAGCTCACATATCTTGAGTCACTCAGGTGAGAGATGAGCATCCTAACAATCTAGGCTTCAAGATAACCATTTTTTGGCTTAAACTTCGACAACACCGGTTCACTAAAAATAAACAAACAAACCCCAATATGCTAGCCATTTCGACATCACTTGCAAGAAAGTGAAGTCTAACTCAAAGTACTTATGGAAACTATAGAAAAACCAAGTTTCTGTAGTAGTGAAGGGGAGAGGAAATTGTTCTACAAAATAACCCATCAATAGAGCTTTGACATTCATCCGTAAAACCATAATTATAACACACTGCATGCATTAACTACGTAGTAACATTGTATCTTAGTTTAAGTGTGGATTATTATCATTACCATATAGCATTATTTCATGAATCAAGCATAGCAATCACATAGCAAACATTCACAATACACCATGGGACACAAGGTATTTTTTACGTGGAAATGAAAAATGTGAGAAAACCACAGAAGTGCTTGGTTAATTATAGGTATTCTTACATCGATAAATTCAGATAGATTTGTGCACTTAACATGTACACATATCTCTCTTCTTCTCTCAATATATCATAGATCCACACACACATCCTGCAGACCAATCTCTTTCAGTTAAAAAATAAAACAAGATCATCACCATACTAGCAACAATAAGATCATCAATTCTTCATCATCCTATTCTACTCAACCCAGTACATATTTATATTGATCCCATGAACCCCATGGTTCACTAAGTGGGCACACAACTTTAACCAAATTCTAACCAATTTATTTCTTGCCGTGATCAACCAATATCTTTCCCTTATTTGTTTCCATTACATAGGGGTCCTTCCTTCTTTTGTGGGTGGTATCACTTTGACCACTTCATTGCATGGCCCTATTCACACCAAAAATTCTTTGCAATTTATCCAAAAAAAATTATTCCCGATAAACCATAAGGGTTTGTTCAGGATTGCAAAAAGAAGAATCTTTTTTTGCAAGATCAAGAAGTCATTGTATGGTTTAATTCCATCTCCCAAAAAATTCCACAAGAATTTTGATTCCTTCATGATCAACCAAAATTTTACAAGTGACTATGACCATTGTGCTTACTTCAAAATTTTGAAAAATGGCATATTCATTATATAGTATTATATGTTGACAATATGCTTATAGCAAGCAAACGCATGCTTGAGATTAGCAGGTTGAAGGATCAATTGTCTAGGACATTTTCTATGAAGGATATATGAGCAAAAAAACAAATTTTGGGCATAGAAATACATAGAGATAGGAAACATGGTAATCTTTGGTTTTTGTAACAGAAGTATTTGGATGTAAAACTAGTGAAATCCCCTTTGGCTTCCCATTTTATGATTTCTTCAAGTTTATGTCCTAGATATAAACAAGAAAAGGATTATATGTCTCATGTACCATATGTGAGCGCATCAGGAAGTTTGATGTATACGATGCTATGTACAAGACTAGATATTTCACTGTAGTTGGTGTTTCTGGTAGATATATGGAAAATCCAGGTAGAGAGCATTAGGTAATGGTGAAGTGAGTGCTTCGTTATCATCGAGGAACAAGTGATTATTGTATCACATATAAAGGTTGAATTGATACAGTTTGTGGATATGTTGATCATTCAAATTTTGCAAGTGATTTAGACAAAAAAGAGATCTACTCTAGGTTATGTCTTTGCTCTTTAAGGTGGAATGATTTGTTGGATATAAAAAATATTTTAAGGAATAATATATATAGGTGTCTCGCAGCATGCAAGGAAGCAATTTGGTTAAACGGTCTGTTGGGTGAGTTTGGAAATGTACATGACAAGGTGAATGTATTATATCATAGTCAAATTGTTACCCACTTGGTTAACAATCCAACTTATGACAATAAGACAAAGAAATAATTGTGGTCATGTTTGGATTCACTTGGCTTGCAACAAAGGTGATGAATAGGTTTGGAAAAAGTATGAGGTATTGTTGTAAAAGTGGATATTGATTGAGTTGTGACAACAATAACTTGGCTTGCAACAAAGGTGATGAATAGGTTTGGGAAAGGTATGAGGTAATGTTGTAAAGGTGGATATTGGTGGAGTTGTAAAGGTATGAGGTATTGTTGTAAAAGTGGAGATTGTTTGAGTTGTGACAACAATAACTTGGCTTGCAACAAAGGTGATGAATAGGTTTGGGAAAGGTATGAGGTAATGTTGTAAAGGTGGATATTGGTGGAGTTGTGACAACAATAACTTGGCTTGCAACAAAGGTGATGAATAGGTTTGGGAAAGGTATGAGGTAATGTTGTAAAGGTGGATATTGGTGGAGTTGTGACAACAATAACCCATGTCGACAATTTTATGGAAGAACCATATTTACCTAGACAGTTCATGTAACAATGAGAATTCTTGTAATTGAGGTAGGTCTTGATGTGGGTGATATGTAATTTTTAACTATGAGCAATAAGAATACCTTTATTTTATTGTGTGAAAGCCAAGAGTGAACTTTCTCATTTCTTTATTTTCTTTAGGCTCCTTAAAAACAAACCCATAATCACTAAATTGCATATTATTGAATCTTTACTTTATTTTTCTTCAACTAACAACCCTTATCAATAAGAATTATATAATTTCATTGATTTTATTCAACACAACTGAAATAATTTACAATATTTGGAAAAGAAATAAAATTATTCATATCTACAAATTATTTTTCCTCAACTACGAACATTTATTTTATTCAACAAAAATAAAATAGTTTACAATATTTAACATTTATAAAAATAAATCATTTTATTTAACATTTATAAATAAAAATCACATTATTGATTTTCATCTAGCAACCTTTAAAATTTCTACCATTGATTTTCATCAAACAAAATTTAATGAAAACTCATGTAAAGCATAAAATATCATATATAATACTTTCAACCCCAAACTTGCACAATGTAGATAAGTCTTCCTTCCAAGACCATAAAAACCAAAAGATGCAAACTTGCACAATGTAGATAAGTCTTCCTTCCAAGACGATAAAAACCAAAAGATTCTAAGACTTCAAAAAGTGTAAATACATCTTCCTTCCAAGCAAGGTTTAAAATTGAACATGTCAGAGCCTTTCAAAAGGCTCCCAGCACGTCCTAGAAGTGTTATAAAAAATTGCATATAAACAAAAATGCTAATTTTGAATTGTGACATTTTATGAGAAATTGTGTCCCTTTATGTTCCTATTGGCCATTTATGTCCCAAGTCTACCCCTTCAAAAACTTTTAAATGCATTGTTGCAAACTTATCTTCCATGATTCTCATATCTAATCTTCACAAGTTTTGAGATTTTTTTTCTTAATTTCTTTAATAAAAAAATGATAGAATTAATAAGTTAGTGACAAAGTGAGCTTAATTTACTTTGCTCAATGTCACATCTGAATTCATGCATCTCCATTGCTAAACATATCATAGTGATACATGATACAACTAGGTTTACGTTTGTTCACACCATATTTCTTAATTAATGATCTTCATGACAATTTTTAGCATGGAGCAGTTTTAGTTGTAGTCTTGACCCTCGATCGATTCAACTGTTGTACCTATAGCCATTTCCAATTCTATATATAAATGGCATGCCCATGAAGAGGATCAAGTGTGTAGGATTTGGGTTCAAAAGTGATTAATTTGGATGCTTGTTATTTTGTTAGTATGAATAAAGCTCTTGTTTAGTTGTATTTATCTATATAAGTTCATTTCTATTGATCATAACATTGAACGAGTTATTTTATCTCTATTAATTTCTGAATATGTAATTTGTTGTGAAGGGTGTCGTATCACTTCAAGGGAATTCCTTGAGGCAACATGTATTGTCAAGGCTTAATGCTCTGGTCACCCATAACGATTAAGCGCTATCCCATCTGCCATTACAAGAAAATAATGGCTACGTCACGTCGTAATTTCCTTTATCAACCACCAAATTACTATCCGTGATAGATTTTCATGACTTACGATACACAAATTCATTTAATGAACTAGTTACATTCTTCAATTACCTGTCGCATTTTCACAGTAGACATTTATTATAGGGAATAACTCATGCTTCCCACTAATGCTAATAAGAAGTCTCACCCCACTTATATTAATACATTTTTGCAACACTAAATCATCCCATCAAATAACAATAAATCCAAATGTCGCAAATTAAAAAATTGAAAATGGGTAAATGTTATATAAGTATGAATATCGTTGCCTGAGAAGGAATGAGTTGAGAATGCATAGGGGGAGTTGCACGTAATCAAAAAGAAGATTTTGAATAAAGTATCAAGTTGAAGAGACTAGCATGAGGTTCGACCATCTAAATATCTCGACGTTTATATAATATTATGAAGGTTCAAGTCTAGATTTTAGAAACCTGGATCCGAACTTCCATTTAATTTGAACTAAGAATCTCGAATAAATGGATGCATGGGTTATGATATAGGATTTAAAGAAGACCTAGGGTTTTCACTTTAAGTTCTAGCACACAAAGGGTTGCAAAGAATGATTTTATGAATTGGTATTTGTAACATACCCAAAACAGAAAATAAATAAATAAATAAATATTTATTATTTATTTGTGGGTCAAGGATGACTGTAATTGAAGAATTGTTTATTTTAATACTTAATAACAGGAGACACCTATTCAAGGGAGACTGTTAAATGAGTGTTCACTGACCACTAGGAGGAAGGAATAGCTGTAGAAGGATGGTTGACAAGTGGAAACACTAGCATTCACTTTCTAGTTGTTGCAAGAGAATAATCCCTAAAAATGTGGTCATGTTCCCTAAGAGAGGGAATTGAGCTGGGTGGCTCATTAAATTACAAAACTGACCCAAATACCTACGGAATCTTATATAAACCACCAAATTGAGCAGGAGGCTCACCACTCATTCTGATTTCTGAGAGAATGAACTTTGTGATTCTTGCAAACTTAAAAGTTAGGCACACAAAGAATTTAATGAGGGCATAGCTAAAGTGAATTGCTGAGTGTTGCAGCTGCAACAATTTCCCCGATGGTTGTATTAACCTCTTCTGATCCCCGCCAGTTTGATTCGCAAACCCTTAGTCTTTTTAACTTCCGTCATTGTGGCTCTAGAAGGCACTATTCTTTCAATTGAGTTTGATTTATTTTTGCCACTTTGCCAATCTTTTTCGCTTAAGTCTTGTTTGTTTTACCTCTGATTTTGACTAGTTTGCAGAACTCGGTGTCTTTATGGTTTCCGCTGTTGCAGCACTTCAACCAACTTTTGGTCCGAGGTCTTAGTCTGGTGAACTCTGATGCGAAGTTTTTTATTTTGCTGATGCTTCGTTTGACACTGTGGATCTCGTAGTCGTTTCACCATCCACCGTTACGGAGAAGCAGCTGACATGATCGTCGATCCCCTAGTCTTTTTGCTGCCCGATGATCATGTTTTCCTACCGATTGTTTGTTTAATGGGATGTATATATTAGGGGATTGGGGTTTATTATTTTCTATTGTTTTTTCTGTGAATTTCCCGTGCTTTCGTTGTCGTTTTGAGTAGGACAATGTACTCGCTGTCGATACCTCGTTCCTCGGTGGCACCGCCGTGCAAGTTTGTGGATTTTTCTCACCAGTCAAATAGCGCCTTGCCAGGTGGTCCTTCTTCGTCATTTCTACCTCTTCCCTTCAAATTGTTGAACTGAGGTTGTCGCCCTTGGTTAGTTCCCACCTCTACAGTTAATGTACCTAGGTTTACGTTTTTCAGCACTTATATTGTTCGTGTAGGTAGTATGGCTGTCCGGTGTGGGTATTTTTGTTTGTTGAATGATTAGATTCGTTTTCGTTATGATCTTGCGAACCGTACCCAGCTTTTTAGGAAAGCGATGCAGATGAGCGTTACGCTGTTTGCACCAGTTTTCCAAGTCTATGTTTGGTCGTTCTGGGAGGGTATTTCCCTGTTACTTTGTAGAGAAAGGCATTTTCTCATTTTACTTCAAGGTACCGAGGTTTTGGTTTCCCAGTATTTGGGTTGCTCGCGTTTCTTGTGGACTAGGTTCGCGGTTTTGGTTACACCCCGTTTAGGATGAGATTGGGAATTGGAAGATTTATCTCATAGTGCCTAAGGTGTATTTGAGACTTTTTTCCTTGACGGGGGGATTTTCATCATTTTAGTGAGGCCACGATGTTATGAGTCGATTATGCAATTTTTTAATCCTGGGCAGGTTTTATTTCTTTTGCAGATTCGTTGTTGTGCAGGAACACTTGGTATTTAAATACTATTTGTCTATTTTTCATAGCTTCAATCATGACTAGCCTAAACAAGGTAAAAGCTCATGTATTTTGTCTCCATTCTTTGAATATTATTTAGAAATGGCTCAACAAGACCTAAAGGATTTTGTGTCTAATAGGGAAATCCTTCTGAATTCGAGATGTCTACAATATAGAAGAAGAAGGCCCTTATAGTGGAGGAGGAACCCAATGTTGAAATTGTCACCAAGGTTGAATACACTTACGAAGACACCAGATGCATAGTGGGTGTGGAACCTGAATATAAATGGGGGGAAATCTACAAACCGATAACACATTGGGAGGTAACTGATATAGGTTTTGAGGAAGAAACTATATATTCAAATATAGAGAGATCTACTTTGATGAGGGTTGCTACCAGACCTGAGATTTTCCCGTGCTTAGAGATGATTGGATGGATTCTGCCAAGGGAAGATGTAACTACCATGATTTTGGCCAACGTTGACAAACTAGGTTATGCTACTTATAGCCCTGGTTACATATCACTAGCCTACCACTTACTGGAAGCACATGTATACTTGACTGAAGACTGGCTAAAGAAAATTAATCTAGACCTAGTTGAGACACTGAAAAGAATGCTGGTACCTAGAAAGAGTTTTAGAACTAGGCCATCAGGGGAATATGACACTTCCACCTTGAGTACCCCCTATAGATCCATTGCCTTAATGCTAAACAGGATTTTCGGTAGAGCCCGTGGTAAAAATTTTAAGTTGGGGTGGGTGCCTATCATCTTCTATGTTGTGACCCAAGGGACCGTCTTCAACTGGGAGAACATTGTATCAAACAGTCTCTCGGCCTGTATTGATTCATCCTTGGGAGGGGTGTCCCAGAAGAAATCAGAGTTCTACATGAGCTCTATACTGATTGATTGCATACTATGCAACCAACCCTTCCCAAACCTGAGGTGTATTTGGGACCGAGAGAGAACACCAGTCTACTCAGCCTACAAGCCACTGTGGGCACATAAGTACCACAGTCACTACAGAGAAGTGTGTGAACATTTAATTATGCCATTATATACTTTGATTTTCTTAAAATAATGCAATTGCATGTCGAAAGAAGCGTTGCAGGTTATTGAAGAATATCCGGATTACTACTTAACCGAGGATGGACTATATATCAGAATGTATGGATGCTCCAGAGCACCTTTACTACTTCCAAAGTATGCCACTGATTATGTGGTACACAAGGAGGCAGTCAGGAAAGTCTTCTTGGATGACATAGGGAGTTTTTTATTTGAACATAAGAAGGCAACTTATCCTCCCATACCATTCAGGTTGGGAATCTATAAGTTCACAAGAGTTAAGAAAGCCGATGAATTTGTAGAAGAATTGGGGAAATTCCATTTTGGGGAAATAATTTTCCACATGAATAATTCCTAGGATAAAGTGGTAGAGCACTTCAAAGAAGAAAATGTACATTTTGAGTATACAAACCACTGGGATAAAGACGAATCAATTTTCCGAAATGCAGAAAATATAACTGTATTAAAAAGAAGATTTAAAAAGAAAATCACTACTAAAGGCAGGAAAGGACAAGATGAGCAGAAAAAAGTAGAGGAAGGAGAGCCTAGGAAAAGAGATGAAGATGCTAGGAGACTAGCACAAGAGGTCGAAAGCTGGCTTAAAAGTGAGGAGGAAGAAAAGAGAAAAGCTGAACAAGAAGCAGCTACAAATGCAGAAGAAGCTGCCAAGATTGAAGAAGAAGAAAGGAAAAGGAAAATGGATGAGGAACTTAGGAAGGAGGAAGTAGAAGGATTAAAACTGATAGAGCAACAAGCTTTCGATCCTGTAGACATTCAATTTCAGGATGTGGGTAATCCTAATTTTCAAGATCCTGAGGCAGCTGCTAGCAGCACATTACGACAGGATGTTGTTCCTACCCTAATACTGGTCCCTTTTGAACAGAAGAAAGGGGAGGAGGTGCCGGACTTCAACACTATTTTTTACGACAGGGAAACAAAAAGAATTGTGAAGAGGACTGAGAGGAAGGTTGAGACTGGGGGGCAGTCGGGGAAAATGATAAATGATACAACCGTGGTGTATGGGGCAGACAAGGACCCAAGATTCACTATCAGAGCTGGAGTAGCATTGATCCATGCTTCTGAGGACAATGTGGATTAGATAATGACTGATCTTGAACAGTCAAAGAAATCTACTGCCCAACTAAAAGATACCCTAAGAAGGGAGAGAGAGGAAAGTAGTAAATTGAAAAGGAAGTTTGAAGACATGTAACATGAAATAAAGTCTTCAAAAGCAGAGCTCCAGTTCGTCCAAGTAGAGAAGAGATCTCTGGAGGTTTCCCAGGAAAGTCTAGAAAAACTGCATCAGGAATGTCAGGGGCTAAGGACTGAGAAGGATGGGTTGAAAATGATATGTGAAAACCTTCATACAGAAAGGATCATTTGCTAAGTAAGATAGGGGAGATGGACTTATAGAAAGCTACCTTGGAGGAGTCAGAGAGGCAATCTCAGGTGCAGACTGTAGAGCTTAAAGAACAAGTTACTTCATTAGTAGCAGCTCTAGAAGAAGCTAGGGAAAAACAAGCTAACCTTTAGCCTTTTATGAAGCATGTTCTATCACAAAAAAGCAAGATGCACCAGCTGGAAGTATCCATAGAAGAAGAGAGGTGCAAGATCTTGTAGGTAGACAATAGACTGGAAGAAAATTTGGAAACTTCCTCATATTTTGTGGACAGATTGCAGTACATTTTAGATGTCCTGATGGGAAGAATGGCAAGATTAGAGGCAAATGAGGAAATCCCTATGGACCTGCCACCAAAATATCAACAAGGCTTGAGACAAGATTATGATTTATTGGAGTTTTCCATAAACATAGCTGAATAATTCAAGAAGGTTGTAAAGAAGACAAAGGGAGCTTGTACAGAGTTCTGTAGGAGGCTTTTGATTACTTACAATCATTGCCAGGTTGCTGCTGAACAGAGGATGGACACCTTTCCAGACCACAACCTATTTTTGGAGATGTTGCAAAGTAGATATCAGGAAGATAAAAAAAGGATTCAGCACATCAAATCCCTAGATGAGCAGACCATGAGAAATGAGGTAGCTCATTCAGCGGTTAGTGTACAGTTGCTAGAGGATCAACTACGCCTGAGCTCAACCAGGATCGAAGTAATAAGAAATCCGACTGCTAAATTTGAAATCAATATTTGTTTTTTAGAATCTTCTGAGTTCAAAAACATTTCCTCAGAAGCTTCAGAATGGAGGAAGTTCTTGAAAAGTCAAGCGGGGCCCTCCTCATAAGTGCTTTATTTGTTTGTTTTTATTGTAATATATTGTAAATTCTGTAAGCACTTAATGTAAGAAAAGTGTTGGAGGTGAAGCATTGGGGAAGCCCAAGAGTCATTTGTGGGCAGCCCAACAATGTTGATTTTGTATAAATGTAGAAGAATTAGATAGGATAGGGTCTTTTTCCCCGATATACTTGTGAATTACTTGTTGTAAGAGGAACTACTTCGTTTTGCAATAATAAAATTACAGTTTTGCCTGTCGGAGAAAGTGCTATGTGGAATGTTCAAATGTAATGAAATGAACAATGTTGAAGGGAAACTATTTCGTTTTCAACTATGTTTCATTAGCTGTGAGATCGTTCTAACTTTCTGAACCTATGTTCTCATTTGAATGTTCTCTTGTTTATTCTGTGATAATTTCCACTATGAGTAATGAATGTTTTAAACAATGACAAGCTATCTTGTTTTGCATATATTTGTTCATGTTTATGTGTTTTGATTCTAAGAACAACTATCTTTGATTTATCTTAAAATATGAACAATATTATATTACTCATGAATTTTCAATCTTTCTCCCTAGGGACAGCTTAGTTAGTATTGTTTTTTTAGTTGTGTGTGATTTAGATGCGAGTGAGTCTAAGACGAGAGGTAAGAACTTACGCATCACATTGTGACCACTCCTCACATTCTTCATCAATCTGCATCTTATATATGCACTTGCATATCATACTTAATGTCAAAATACAAAAATATACGTAGTGGACCGGGCCGCAACCGATAAAACCATTTTGTTTTTGTTACATGACCTACGGTAGCTAGACCACAAATCGAACGGATTCCCTACACCAAACATTCATGGGCTAGTTGCGAATATTAGTTGGGGAGAATCCCTTGCTATTGTTTCCTATGAATTTCTAGGCCTCAATAGTTTCTAGCACTAGAATGAGGGCCACTAGTGCATGGCTAGCCGGGGAAATCCATTTCCTCGAAATTACTCCACGAGTGACAGTTTTGAAAGCAGTTTATTTCCTGATCGAAATACTGAAGAAAATAGAGAACATTTGTTTGCTATGGACAACCAAGTAGTCAATGATCTGATAAGACACACATGGGCCTATGTAAAGAGTATTGGAGGATTACCCATTATCCTTGATTTATCCTGAAGAGAATAAAAGAATAAAGATCGTCCCATCTTGGAAGATTCAGTGTTGGTTGGAGATTTGGAAGAGTTACTAGAAGTAGTGTTACAGGAAGTTGTTCAACCTTTGAATCAAGTAGGCCCAAACACACCTTACTGTTCTCCTATGCATAATTCTGTTCCTTCACCTCCTCACTCTCCACCCAGACTCATGGTAGGTGTAAATGTGAATCAACCACTTAACCCACCAAATCCACCACCTACTTGGAAAGCCAGATCACCCCTAAACTTAACGCCTCCGTTGCATGACTTACCTCAAGCTTTTGAGAAGATGTTGCCTAAGTTTGATCCAAATGAGAAGGTTGTAGTAGATGACCATCTGCAAATTTTCTATTTGGCAATAGAAGGATTAAGGGCCGGGGAACATGAAGATCTAGTTTGTAGACTTTTTCCACACACCCTTAAAAGAGCAGAAGCATCATGGTATTTTGGTTTTCCTGCAAACTCTATCCCAGACTGGGATACCTTTGAAAGGATTTTCAGAAGTAAGTATGCATCCCAAAAGACACATGCAGCACTAATGAAAGGTTTAGGTGCTTTAAAAAAATAAAGAAAAGAAAAAGGTACACAATTTTACTCAAATATTTTATGCTTACCTTAAGAACTTCTCTGCAACTGATAAGCCCTCTGACAAAGTTTTGATTGAGTACTATACCTCAGCTTTAGGTCCTGACTTGGCTATGTTCACAAAAGCTCAAGTTAATCCTACGTTATCAGAGACTTACAAAGAAGGAGAAAGAGTAGAGGCTGAAAAGGAAAGTATAGAAGATTATCCTGAACATTCTGGAGAAAAAACTTCCGGCAAAAGATCCTTATTGCTGTCTAAACCTAAAGAGGATCAATCACATGATTTTGAGGGGATGTTAAAAATGATGCAAAAGCTATCCAACAGAATAATAGATCTGGACAAAGAAAAGGAGGCTCAGAAAGCATATAAGCCTTATTACAAAAAAATAGAGGACAACAACCAACCCAAACCTCCTCCGTACGGTTCAGCATCGATGAATTTAATAGAGGTGGGGATGGATAATTTCTGCACTTTTCACCAACAACCCCATTCTGAAAATAATTGTCCCCAATGGATAAATTCAATGACACTGGTGCTGAATCAGTTGTTGGATTCTAAATTAACCGAGGACAGTGATGAAGAGGAAAAGGGTAGAAATACCACAAAAAAACAAGAGAATGATACCATGTTTTTATGGGATTGTGTCTCACTTTTTGATACAGAAATAAGTACCCTGAAACCTGAGAGTATACCAGAAATTCAAATGACAACAAAAGGCCTGGATTTGGTAAATAAAGACAATTCAATGATCTCAAAGATTAAGAAGTTGCAAGAGAATGTTAGGAAACAACCAAAGAGCAATGTTGATGGCAAAGTACCTGAAATCGCCATTATTAGCCAAGATCCGAAGCAAATCAACAATCCTGTTAAGCCTATGGAAGACCAAGTAGGTGTTAACAAAGAAAATACTAAAAGGCCTAAAGAACTATAGGAAGAGATACCCACCAAAAACCAACATGTGGAGGAAGATGTCGAATCAATTAGGGAAGGGAAAGCTAGGTTTAAAACCCCACCTTTCCTTTTGACTTTGAAAATTATGAAGCATAAGGTGCATAATTGTTTGGTAGATTCTGAATCATTAGTGAATGTTATGCCACTCACAGTCTACAAAAAAATTAATGAGCAGCCAAAACCTACTGTTTAAGAAGTTACTCAATTAGATAGAACTACTGTCGAAGTAGTTGGGGAAATGGAGATTGTTCTCATTCCTTTATCTGCAAATGAAAAGATATGTCAATTTATTGATATTGTGGTGGTAGACATACTGAATGGGTATGGAATTATTTTGAATTGAGACTACTCCACAAGGTTAAAGGGGTATTTTACTTCAGATTGGTCACATTTATGGCTACCTCATAAAGGGGTCCCAAACTGGATCAAAATATTAAGGGAACCTTACATGAAGCACACTATCACTAAGTTTGAAGAAGGAAATGAATCAGAAATTCTATTTTGGGGAATTTTCTAATGGAGCTTGGACTAAGACATCGTGCAGAAGCCAACAATAGGATAGACACTCAGCGCGATCTCCTTCAATGTTCGCAGGTTGATGGGATTGATTGTAAATTGGTAGACGTAGTTTCGGTTTCAAAAATAGCAGAATTAGATAATGGTTAGGTATTTCACATCTGCAATCAATACTAGCCCCTTGACTCGTAAGTTGGTAGATCTATAGGGGTGGGCAGAAAGCTGGTTAGGTAGTGGCTGGTTCTCAAAATTTTTACTTTGATGTTTGTTTTTGATAACCTTGTACATAAATAATTTGATGTGGTTTTTCACTTTGATTTGCCACTGTTGTTTCTAGTTAGTTTTGGTTTGTTTTGAATAAAAGAGGCAAACTTTTGGTTGCATGGAAAGCGTCAAGGTTCTTGATTAACTGAAATCTTTGGGATAAGACTGTGCATTCTTGGTTGAACTGATAGAATTTCTTCTAGTAAGTAGTTTTCCTAAATGGCTATACGCTCATTGAAGTCCTGCTTAACCTCTGAAAATGATTCAGAATCTAAAGGTATGGAATACTATTTCGAGGCTCCATCCATTTCACATCTAAAATGTCCTAGGGGGTGATAGCAAAGGACCCACGGAAAGGAATCAAGGTAAATAGTTTATTATATATAAATGATCCCATGCCATGATTTCAAATTCCTAGAGGCTGTTAAGAGTCAAAACTCCTAAAAGGAAGCAATACATATCAAAGAAAAGTATCAGAAACATGAATACCAATTTGCCAAAAGTTCTTCTCCGTCCGTGAGCTGAAAAATAAATACATCTCTCACACAAAAGGACACTATGGATAGAAGAGCCTAAATAAAATTCAAAAAGAAAGGCATATGGAGGACTCAAAAGAACAAAAATCTCAAAAGGCACAAAAGTGCAATTGGCATGGGAATGAGGAACAAATGAATATTTATGTTTACCATATGTTACGATCATGTGGTTTCCAAGCTAGAAACTACCCAAAGACAGAGGTAAAATAAAACTCACCTACTAAGCCTCAAAAGAGTTATCTGGACTTTGAATATTTTGGTGTTCCCATTTCCAAAGAATGGACTGTCATCAATGATTTAAATGCATGTGTTTGCCATTTTGGGAATACAAGCATCTAGAAGAATTCAACTTATGGGTTTAATGATTAAATAGTATTTTACTGGGAGAAAATTTGATTCGGAAATCTAGGGTTCACCAGGTAGTCGCCAATTGTTGCAGCTGCAACAATTTCCCAAAAAATTCTAAAAAAATTTCGGGGCCCTCCTTTTTATCTTGGTTTGCTCAGCCTGTTTGCGTTTGCTCGATTTTGCTGATATTTTCTCAAGGAATATCTTTATGCTAATGTCGTTAATGTTTTTCTATGGCTACATTAATTTCTTACCCCACCTTCAGAAGTTATCAAGACTATGGATCGGAAATGCAGTTAACTGCACGCCCGCCATTCCGGAGATGCAGTTGAGAGACGGTCCGATCCAAGGTATACTTCCTTCAATGCGCTTTACTTTTACTTTTCCCATTATCAGTGGCCTTATTGGAATACAGTCAAAACTTTTAGTCTCTACAGTTTTCGTCGTCGTGGATGATTTATTGTGAGCCCTCCCGATGGTTGTATTAACCTCTTCCGATCCCCGCCAGTTTGATTCGCAAACCCTTAGTCTTTTTAACTTCCACCGTTGTGGCTCTAGAAAGGACTATTATTTCGATTGAGTTTGATTTATGTTTGCTGCTTTGCCAATATTTTTCGCTTAAGTCTTGTTTGTTTTACCTCCAATTTTGACTAGTCTGCAGAACTCGGTGTCTTTACTGTTTTCGATGTTGCAACGCTTCAACCAAATATTGGTCCGAGGTCTTAGTCTGGTGAACTCTGATGCAAATTTTTTTATATTGCCGATGCTTCATTTGGCATTGTGGATCTCATAGTCATTTCACCATCCGCCATTGCAGAGAAGAAGCCGACATGATCGTCGATCCCCTAGTCTTTTTGCTGCCCGATGATCATGTTTTCCCGCTGATTGCTTATTTACCGGGATGTATATATTGGGGGATTGGGGTTTATTATTATTTTTTTTTTCTGCGAATTGTCTGCGCTGTCATTGTCATTTCAAGCAAGACACTGTACTCACTATTGGTACCTCATTCCTAGGTGGCACCACCGTGGAAGTTTGTGGATTTTTCTCACCAATCGAATAGTTCCTTGCCAGGTAGGTCTTTTTCCTCGTTTATACCTCTTCCTTTCGAATTGTTGAACCAGGGTTGTCACCCTTCATTGGTTCCCACCTCTGCGGTTAATGTACCTAAGTTTACATTTTTCAGCACTTATATTGTTTGTGTAGGTTGTATGGCTGTCCGGTGTGGGTATTTTTGTTTGCTGAATGGTTTGATTCACTGTCGTTATGAGCTTGCGAACCAGAACCAGTTGTTTCCTCAGCCTGTGTTTGGCCGTCTAGAGAGGGTATTTCCCTGCTACTTTGTACAGAAAGGTGTTTCTCGTTTTACTTCGAGGTACCATGGTTTTGGTTTCCCATTATTTGGGTCGCTCACATTTCTTGTGGACTAGGGTCACGGTTTTGGTTACACCCTGTTTAGGATGATATTGGGAATTGGATGATTTATCTCATAGCGCCTAGGGTGTAGTTGAGACTATTTTCCTTGACGGGGGGCTTTTCCTCATTTTAGTGAGGCCACGATGTTATGAGTCGATTACACAATTTTTTAGTCCTAGGCAGGTAGTTCTTTTGCAGATTCGTTGTTATGCAGGAACACTTGGTATTTAAATATTTTTTGTTTATTTTTCATAGCTTCAATAATGAATAGCCTAAACTAGGTAAAAAATCATGTAGTTTGTCTCCATTCTTTGAATATTATTTAGAAATGGCTCAGCAGGACCTAAAGGATTTTGTGTATGACAGGGAAATCCTTCTGAATTCGAGATGTCTAAAAGGCAGAAGAAGAAGGCCCCTACAGTGGAGGAGGAACCTAATGTTGAAATTGTCACCAAGGTTGAATACACTTAGGAAGACACCAGATGCATAGTGGGTGTGGAACCTAAATATAAATGGGGGGAAATATACAGACTGATAACACATCGAGAGGTAAATGATACAAGTTTTGAGGAAGAAACTATATCTGCAAATATAGAGAGATCTGCTTTGATGAGGGTTGCTACCAAACCTGAGCTTTTCCCGTGCTTAGAGGTGACTGGATGGATTCTTCCCAGGGCAGATTTAACTACCATGATTTTGGCCAACGTTGACAAACTAGGTTATGTTGCTTATAGCCCTGGTTATGTATCACTGGCCTACCACTTACTGGAAGTACAGGTATACTTGACTGAAGACTGGCTAAAGAAAATTAATATGGATCTAGTTGAGACACTGAAAATAATGATGGTATCTGGCAAGAGATTCAGATTTAGGCCATCGGGGGAATATGACACTGCCACCTTGAGGACCCCCTATAGATTCATTGCCTTAATGTTGAACAGGATTTTCAAGAGAGCCCACGGTAAAAGTTTTTAAGTTGGGGTGGGTGCCTATCATCTTCTATGTTGCGACCCAAGGGACCATCTTCAACTGCGAGAACATTGTATCAAACAGTCTCTCAGCCTGTATTTCTTCAGCCTTGGGACGGGTGTCCCAGAAGAAATCAGAGTTCTACATGAGCTCTATACTGATTGATTGCATACTATGCAACCAACCCTTCCCAAACCTGAGGTGTATTTGGGACCGAGAGAGATTACCAGTATACTCAGCCTACAAGCCATTGTGGGCACATAAGTACCACAGTCACTACAGAGAAGTGTGTGAACACATCATTATGCCATTATATACATTGATTTTCTTAAAAGAATGCAATTGCATGTCGGAAGAAGCGTTGCAGGTTATTGAAGGATATGTGGATTACTACTCAACGGAGGATGTACTGTATATGAGAATGTATGGATGCTCTAGAGCACCTTCACTACTTCAAAAGTATGCCACTGATTATGTGGTACACAAGGAGGCAGTTAGGTAGGTATTCTTGGATGGCATAGGGAGTTTTTCATTTGAACATAAGAAGGAAACTTATCCTCCCCTACCATTCAGGTTGGGAAGCTATAAGTTCACAAGAGTTAAGAAAGCCAATGAATTTGTAGAAGAATCAGGGAAATTCCGTTTTGGGGAAATAAATTTCCACAGGAATGATCCCGGAATAAAGTGGCAGAGCATTGCAGGGAAGCAAATGTACATTTTGAGTATACAAGCCACTGGGATAAAGACGAATCAATTTTCTGAAATGCATAAAATATAACTGCATTAAAAAGAAGATTTAAAAAGAAAATCACTACTAAAGGCGGGAAAGGACAAGATGAGCAAAAAAAAATAGAGGAAGGAGAGGCTAGGAAAAGAGATGAAGATGCTAGGAGACTAGCATAGGAGGCCGAAAGCTAGCTTAAAATTGAGGAGGAAGAAAAGAGAAACGTTGAACAAGAAGCAGCTAGAAATGCGGAACAAGCTGCTAGGATTGAAGAAGAAGAAAGGAAAAGGAAAATGGATGAGGAACTTAGGAAGCAGGAAGTAGAAAGATTAAAACTGATAGAGCAACAAGCTTCCGATCCTGTAGACATTCAGGTTCAGGATGTGGGTAATCCTGATTTTCAAGATCCTGAGGTAGCTGCTAGTAGCACATTAGGACAGGTTGTTGTTCCTACACTAAGACTGGTCCCTTTTGAACAGAAGAAGGGGGAGGAGGTGTTGGACTTCAACACTAATTTTTACGATAGGGAAACAAAAAGAATTGTGAAGAGGACCGAGAGGAAGGTCAAGACTGGGGGGTAGTTGGGAAAAATGATAAATGATAAAATAGTGGTGTATGGGACAGACAAGGACCCAAGATTCACTATCAAAGCTGGAGCAGCATTGATCCATGTTTCTGAGAACAATGCAGATCGGATAATGACTGATGTTGAACGATCAAAGAATTTTGCGGCACAACTAAATACCCTAAGAAGGGAGAGAGAGGAAATTAGTAAATTGAAAGGGAAGTTTGAAGACATGCAACATGAAATAAAGTATTCAAAAGTAGAGCTCCAGTTCCTCCAAGTAGACAAGACATCTCTGGAGGTTTCCCAGGAAATTCTAGAAGAACTGCAGCAGGAATGTTAAGGGCTAAGGACAGAGCATGATGGGTTGAAAATGATATGTGAAAACCTTCATATAGAAAAGGATCAGTTTCTAAGTAAGATATGGGAGCTGGAGTTAGAGAAAGCTGCCTTGGAGGAGTCAGAGAGGCAATCTCAGGTGCCGACTGCAGAGCTTAAAGAACAAGTTACTTCATTAGTAGCAGCTCTAGAAGAAGCCGGGGAAAAACAAGCTAACCTTCAGCCTTTCAAGGAGCATGTTCTAGCACAAAGGAGCAAGATGCAACCGCTGCAAGTATTCATAGAATAAGAGAGGTGCAAGATATTGCAGGTAGACAATAGACTGGAAGAAATTTTGGAAACTTCCTCATATTTTGTGGACAGATCGCAGGACATTTTAGAACTCCTGACGAGAAGAATGGCAATATTATAGGTAAATGAGGAAATCCCTATGGACCTGCCACCAAAATATCAACAAGGCCTGAGACAAGACTATGATTTATTGGAGTTTTTCATAAATATAGCCGAAGAATTCAAGAAGGCTGTAAACAAGACAAAGGGAGCTTGTACAGAGCTCTGTAGGAGGCTTTTTATTACTTAGAATTGTTGCTAGGTTGCTGCTGAACAAAGGATGGACACCTTTCCAGACCACAACCTATTTTTGGAGATGTTATAAAGTAGATATCAAGAATATGAACAAAGGATTCATCACATCAAAGCCCTAGAGGAGTAGACCCTGAGAAATGAGGTAGCTCATTCAGTGGTCAGTGTAAAGTTGCTACAGGATCAACTACGCCTGAGCTCAGCCAGGATCGAAGTAATAAGAAATCAGGCAGCTAAATTTGAAATCACTATCCATTTTTTAGAACCTTCTGAGTTCAAAAACATTGCTTCAGAAGCTCCAGCATGGAAGCAGTTCTTGAATAGTCAAGCGGGGCCTTCCTCATAAGTGATTTATTTGTTTGTTTTTATTGTAATATATTGTAAATTACTTAAGCACTTAATGTAAGAAAAGTGAGTGAGGTGAAGCGTTGGGGAAGCCCAAGAGTCATTTGTGGGCACCCTAACAGTTTTGATTTTGTATAGATGTAGGAGAATTAGATAGGAGAGGGGATTTTTCCCAGAGATACTTGTGAATTACTTGTTGTAAGAGGAACTACTTCGTTTTGCAATAATAAAATTACAGTTTTTCCTGTTGGAGAAAGTGCTATGTGGGATGTTCAAATGTAATGAAATGAACAATGTTGAAGGGGAACTATTTCATTTTCAATTGTGTTTCATTAACTGTGAGATCGTTCTAACTTTCTGAACCTATGTTGTCATTTGAATGTTCTTTGGTTTATTCTGTGATAATTTCCACTATGAGTAATGAATGTTTTAACTGATGATGGGCTATCTTGTTGTCCATATCTTTGTTCATGTTTATGTGTTTTGATTCCAAGAACAACTATCTGTGATTTATCTTAACATATGAACAGTATTACATTACTCATGAATTAATAATCTTGCTCCCAAGGGACAACTTAGTTAGTATTGTTTTTTTAGTTGGGTGTGATTTAGATGTGAGTGAGTCTAGGACGAGAGGTAAGAACCTACGCATGACATTGTGACCACTCCTCACATTCTTCATCAATTTGCATCTTAGATAGGCACTTGCATATCATACTTAAAGTCAAAATAAAAAAATATACAAGGTGGACCGGGGTGCAACCGGTAAAACCCTTTTGTTTTTGTTACTTGACCTACGGTAGCCGGACCGCAAACCGGATGGATTCCCTACACCAAACAATCATGGACTAGTTGGGAACGTTGACTGGGGAGAATCCCTTGTTGTTGTTTCTTGCAAATTTCTAGGCCTCAACACTGAGATAAGTCTATTGCTGAGTTCTAAGGTGCGGAAGTCTACTGTGTAGCATATATCTCCATCCTAGTGGTGCAGTGAGAAATCTCGGGGGTCCTAAGAAAGCAATTTGGTTTTTTTAGGAAAAGGTTGGGTGGAACAGTCTCCCTTGGGTGTTGGTCCCATTTCTTTGTAACACTTCGAGGTTCTAACTCTAATATATTTATGACATTGTTTATCATTTTTTAAGAGAGCTATAAGTTGTTTAAGATGAAGTTATAGTTTATAGATAAATTGATCTATGATTGTAGAATTTAGTATTGGATAGAGGCTGATTGATTTAGAAATGAAAAATAATTATCCCCTATATTTTCCTCTCATCGAAGTGACGTACTTTGGTACAGGGAGACATGAATTATGTTAAATAGGAAGATATTTTGAGTAATAGTATAGAATGATGAATGATTGTTATTTACAGTCAATAAGATGTGTTTTACTTTCATATTGGGTATAGTCTACTAACATATAGAATTTACTAGTTATTGTTCCAAATCCAAATAGAAAACCTTTAACAATTATTAAAAATGAACTTTCATTTACAGTAGAAGTCTAGAAGTTAGAATAAATTATAGAGTCCTTTATTTTTATATAAATCAGTTACTTACTTTTTATGCTCTAACATCTTAGTAATATAATGGTCAGATCCAAGTTCATCTCAACTACTCTGTTTATATTAATATTTAAAGACAAACTTGTTTCTCCTTAATCAATTCGAGAATCAATCTAGAATAACCAGAGTTCACTTAAATCATAATAATACTAAGTTAAACTATTAATAAAACACCAGGTCGAGATCATCAGCAAACCTTAGCAGTGGTTACAGGATTCTAATTTTAACTAGTGTTACTTTGCAGCATTTATCTACATAATAGAAATTCAGGGAGCCTTAGGGATTAACCTTTTAACATCTCAAAATAGTCTCTGGATTTATTTATCTAAACAAAACTAAATTAATATAGTAAGGATCTACATTCTTAAAATAAAACAACTAGACCCTGGAACAGTATAACTGCATTTATAGATCAAGGACATTCTTAGGTTTTGACCCTTTTAAAAAGTTATAATAGTATAATACTAAACGAATAAATAGTAACGTAATTATTGAATACAAGTATTAAAGAATTAAAAAGGATCAAACCCTAGTTTATGATAAACATCATGTTAGACTATGGAAAATCTATCTCACGACTTTTACCATATAACATTTACTAAAAATGGTGGAGCTCTAAAATAATTATAGACTATATGTTCCTCTAAAAGTTGCATATTGTGGCTACAGATAAAGACCTTACAGGTCTTTCAAATAATAATAAACTCACACCAGTAGTTTTGTTTTCCCAAATCTAACAGTAAAATTCTACAGAGTAAGATTTACGGCACAATTTTTTGAATACAGTAATTTGAACAAAAGACTCAAAACCTCATAGTTTTCGTCGAAAACAAGAAAAGAAGGAATTACATTACCATTATTAAAATACTAAAGTGATAGATCACTTCCACCTCTTTTACTCCTCTACCTACATTACAGCTTCACCATAAGTTAGTTTTTCATTCTATAAACGAAATGGAGGAAGCATCATAAACAATATTACAATATAGTAAACAAGCTAGGGTTTACATTAAATCCCCACGAGCATTGATTCACTTTATTGCTCAGTATAAAAGTAAAATAATGATGAGTTATGACAGAGGAATTTTAGCCCGAAAACTAGAATAGACTGTAAACTACATAGCCTTATCATAATACAACAAATATTTATAATGGAAGATAAAACTAAATTTATAGAAAAAAGTCGTTGCATAAAAGCTATGCTTCCAGTTTACCCTAAGAACTTAAAAACAATATTATCGTGCTATAGCAAAAACGAATTACACAAACATTTTTACTATCTCTGCTAAAATTCACAGATAAACCCCGACATATTTCAATGAAAGTATTTACTTTACAATATGGGTTTTTAAAGAAGTTTCTATGCCATTATAATGTAAACAAATGAATGATCGTGACCTCGTTGATAAGTTAACCAATTAAAACCCTCACGGTTCAGACTCGTACGAAGTATGTAATATATAAATACTTTTCCAAATCAAAATGAAAGATTTATAAACATTGTATCGCTCAGAAGAAAGTAACAAGACTCTTCTTATAAGCTCTAGAATAATACACAATGATTGAAACAACAACATAAACATAAATACCATATCCAAACCCTTACGGGTCTTACTATAACAAACTAGTTTTAAAAACAAACAAATAATTACAGAGTGGCATAGTCGTACACGACTCCATAAGAGTTGTTCACATCTTCAAATTAACGATTGCTTAAAATACCAAAATCCAAACATCACTTCCAAATCGAAAATGGAGTGGAAGAAACTAATGCCATAAAACTTATCAAGAAAACTTGTCTCTCCTCAAGAGCCATGCAAGGAAGTGACAGAGGTCTTACAAGTAAAAAGGAAGACTGAGCATCCAGTTTTGATCTCCAATTCGTTCCAGAATTTATACCTATACACATTACATTACTAAAGTTAAATCATACACCTTCGAAGAAGGAACTTGGTAATCTTAAAAAAAATGTTCTCATATTTTAAAAACTGTTAAATAAAAAGAAACTTACTAGCTTTCCAATTTGAAATCTCAAGCCACCCAAGTATCAACAGGGCGAGGACTAGAACCTCCTCCTTGAATAGTTCAAGCTCATACCGGAATGGATGGTTGAGTTTCAGACTCCTCCATATCCGTTTGATGTTGAGGATTTTTTTTTACAGAGCCAATGCACCCAAGAGCTTACGGAGAAATGGGAAGGATGAAGAAAGCCAAACAGTAAACCTAGGCATGGTTTGGCACGACTGATGAAACCCATTAAAACCCTTAGGGTTTTACAAACCATGTTTTTCCGACAGCTGGAAGCCACATTAAAATCGCAAGGTTTGATTTTAAGATGAATCTTCAAGCTATCCTTACATTTGGATATCAATTTTAAGACTGGGCGGTTTATACATCACATCACATAAAAAACTTAACCATAACCTATCCAAGGATAATTTTAGGAGCTAAATTTAGCTTATGGGCTATTTTTTCAAGTTTCCCCCCCAAAAAAGATTTGCTATTTTGCACTTTTCGAAACCTTGTTTTGCGTAATTTTGATGAGGTAAAATTTTTCCACCCTAAAAATTGTCAAATTGTTATATAAATGATATACAATCAGGTTGGAAGTTTAAATATTTTTTGAAAAACATCGCCAAACATTTAATAGTTGTTGTTTTAATAATTAGTAAGATTCACCAACATTTATACACTTCTAATTAAGTATGGTTCCTTAAAATCATCCCTGAACCTATCTACCACCTTGGATTATAGTGTTAGTTTTTCATCACACTAAGCTAGCATTATGATCTTAGGATCTTTTCACTGAGAGAATAAAAAACACAACAATAAAACACAAGCACATCATAAGAGACAAGAGAGACAAAGAGTTTTCCTCGGGGAAACCATAAAGGAGAAAACCTCGCAACTTCCTCTAAGATAGAATCAACACCAAAACAGTAAGAGATCTCCCAAAATAGCAGTAGTCTTCTGTCTTCTGTCTAGGCCCAAAATTTCCTTCTTCAAAAGTGCACCACACTTGAGAGAGCAAGTGATGTATTTCACAAGTGACAAATAGAGAGTCTCTCACTCTCTATTTATATTCTTCCGTTGACTTGAAGTGCACTCAATCATGTCAGCCCAACTAACAATTACTTACTCGAGCCTACACCTTAATTAGTGTATAATAACTCAAGTGCCCCGAAACTGTGGGGACTTACCTAATGACTTGATATGACTTGATTACATTATTAATCCTCCCGATCGGAACATCGGGGCATGACCACATGACTCAAATACATAATAGAAACATCCCGGAATAAACATCGGGTTACAATACATAAGATACATAGAAGAATACATTCCGAAGTTACATATACATCAACACTCCCTCTTAACTAGGAAGGTATTCTTTCGACACAATTTTCAGCACTGGTCTTCTTCTCTGTATCAGCTGGATCATCTCATATTCAAGTCATCTTCTTCTTCAAGTCATCTTCACTGGATCTGGATCATCTCTTGATCTGGATCATCATAGAACATCATCACTGGATCTGGATCATCTCTCGATCTGGATCAACATAAAACATCATCACTGGATCTGGATCATCTCTCGATCTGGATCAACATAAAACATCATCACTGGATCTGGATCATCTCTCGATCTGGATCAACATCACTGGAATGGATTTGGACCATCACTCGATCTGGATCATCACTGCTGGATTGTCATTACTGGATCTGGATCATCACTCGATCTGGATCAACACTGGTGCTATCTCATGATTCTTCTTGTCATAGGAAGTTCTAAAGAGCCAGCCCTTTTTCATGCTGGTTGTAGGCCTACCCTCATGTAGGTCTTCTCCCAGCACTTACATTTGACCTGCTTGTCAGAAAGGCACGCCCAGCACTCACACCTGATCATGTAGTAAACTACAATCCCATCAGAAAGGCCCAGCACTCACATTCACCAGCATGATAGGACACACCTACTATCATCTGTGCAATGGCTCAGCACTTACAACCACCAGCATGATAGGACACACCTACTATCATCTGTGGAAAGGCACAGCGCTCACATCCACCAGCATGGTAGGACACACCTACTATCATCTGTGGAAAGGCACAGCGCTCACATCCACCAGCATGGTAGGACACACCTACTACCATCTGTGGAAAGGCTTAGCACCTATAATCACCAGCATGGTAGGACACACCTACTACCATCTGTGAAATGGTACTGCACTTACAGTCACCAGCATGATAGGACACACCTACTATCATATGTGAAATGGCACAGCACTTACAACCACCAGCATGATAGGACACACCTACTATCATCTGTGGAAAGGCACAATGCTCACATCCATCAGCATGGTAGGACACACCTACTACCATCTGTGGAAAGGCTCAGCACTTACAATCACCAGCATGGTAGGACACACCTACTACCATCTGTGAAAAGGCACTGCACTTACAATCACCAGCATGATAGGACACACCTACTATCATCTGTGAAATGGCACAACACTTACAACCACCAGCATGATAGGACACACCTACTATCATCTGTGACAAGGCTCATCACTTACATCCATCTAGGCGGGAACACATCCTGCTCACAATGATGGAAGGGCATGCACTCATATCTGATCATGAGGGGAACACATCCCAGCAATCATATCAGAATGGCCCCCAGTCCTTCTCGACTGAGCTACCTGGTAACTGACCAGGCGCCTCCCTTATCCTAGAGAATGGCAGTTAGCCTTACATCCGACCCGCTCGTCGGAATGGCCAACACTCACATATGACATCGAAGGAACTTAATCCTTTAGCCATGAACAGAATGGCTCAGCCCTTACATCTGATCGAGTGGGAACACATCCCTCTATCACATCAGAATGGCTACTTAGTTCTTACACTGAGTGTTCTTGGTAACTGACCAGGTGCCTCCATTCCTAGAATGGAAATTGCTCTTACATCTGTCCCGCTCGACATAATGGCCAGCACTCATATCTGACATGGAAGGGAGAAACCCTACCACCATGTCAGAATGGCTCAGCCCTTATATCTGACCTAATCGTCAGAATGGCTATGGATCTCAGCACTCATATCTGACATGGAAGGAACCAATCCTCTCACCATGACATAATGGCTCAGTCCTTACATCTGACCATGGAAGGAACCAATCCTCTCACCATGTCAGAATGGCTATGGGTCTCATCACTTTCTTTGTGAGGAAGCCTCGATTTGGAGAACACCAAGTCTCTCTCTGAAGTACTCGAACTTCAGCCTAGCCAATGGCTTCATCAATACATCAGCTATCTGTTCCTCTGTCGCAACATACAGGAGCTTCACTGCTCCTCTCTGCACCATATCCCTGATATAGTGATACTTGATCTCGATATGCTTCGACTTGTCATGAAACATTGGATTCTCTGACAACTTCACGCAACTCTGGTTGTCACAATGTATACAAGTAGCATCTAACTAGAGGTCAAATATATCAGACAGTAGCTTCCGCAGCCATACTACGTCACAACTAGCTGAACAAGCTGTGACATACTCTGCTTCAGCCGTACTCAGTGCCACACAGGATTGCTTCCTGCTAAACCAAGAGATCACACCTGATCCCATACTGAAGCAACATCCCGAAGTACTCTTCCTGTCGATGGCACTGTCTGCCCAATCTGAATCAATATAACCTTCCAGGTTAATCTTCTGATTCGTATCGTACTTGAGCCCATAATCAATTGTACCCTTCAGGTACCTCAGAATATGCTTTGCAGTAATCAATTGAACACTTCTCGGATCTGTCAGGTACTGGCTCAAGGTGTTCCTAGCAAAACAGATATCTGGTCTCGTGTTCGTCAGGTACATCAATGACCCAATCATCTGACGATACATCATAGCATCAACCGACTTTGACAAATCATCACTCAAATAGCTTCAGGTTCGATGCCATAGGTGTGGCCATTGCCTTGCAGTCCATCATCCCGAACCTCTTCAGGATCTCTACTGCATACTTCCCTTGTCCAAGGAAGATCCAATCTGTACTCTGCCACACCTCCATACCTAGAACAGTAGTGCATCGACACATAACAGGAGCGTCACTGGTCTTCCACCTTCAAACTTGGATCAAAGGTTGGAATCCACTTTATTCTCAGTAAAGCCTAGAATCATTAGAATCTTCCCATCCTGTCGTGCCATGTCAAACCTCAGGATCTTCTGCAATCACTCCCTCTGAAGTGGAGCATCATACTCCCTCTGTCTTCCGTACTCTATGCAATGAAACATTTTGTACTGGAGTGACAAGTAGTATCCATCTAGGATCACTGGATACTAAGATCCTCTATCTTGAACTTCTTCAAAAGTTCATCTTGCACCCATCTGTGATCTTGTCATCCTCTATCAACCTTGTAGCAAAGGTTAAGATACTCATCAAGCTCATCATGTATGTGTTATCCCATGGGTGTTTTCTGAACTCGTACAAGGCCTTCTTTCATTTGCACACATGATTATGCATGTCATGTGACTTCACTTCTATTAGCTGTAAATGTTTTTTTGTAGACTATGCCTTCTCTTCATGAGAAGCCTCATGCTACAAATCTTGCTTTGTATCCCACAATGTTTCCATCTACTGCATGATGGAACTATGAAATTCTCTTCAGGTCTCAATACTATGCCCAAACATCATTCTACTTGAACTGATCTTCCCTTTCTTCTTGGTGGATGGAAGGTTCTGCATCAATGATGTCACTGCACTTGTAATATTATTCTTTGTCTTTGAACTGTCGTCACTTGTTCTTCGGAACAAGTCTTCATTCTTCTTTGCTTGTAGGTGATTATGTATGCGATATTTCCTACAAGTCAAATGCAATTGTATGGTTAGAAACATTTCATAAGGAATATTTATACTGGCAAACACTTATGCATAAATATATGATCATGAAACTACTTTAGCCAATACAACATTCATCCATATCTCATTGAAACTTTCTAGATGCCTTCCATCTCTACCAGGACAACATTGAGATTGTGCACTAATCCAATATGTCAACAAAGAGGTTTCATTCTAGATAAGTAGCAATGGAGAATTTGTATAGCCCCATGAGCTACTTACCCATCACATGCATATTAGTAGTATTCTGTCATTAATGCAAACATCCTATCATGCATAATACAATAACTGAATATAAACAAATGCATAAAATAATATAATGAAATGATAATTTAATACTTATCTTTGTTTGTTTCGAGGGTAGACTCCTTCTTGAGCCTTCAGCTTCATCGTCTTCTTCATTCATAATAGCATCGTTTCTTATCCAAAAGCTAAGGTGGATAAGAAGTTCTTCAAGAGTTGAGTTCTTCATATTCCTCATTGATTGAGGTATCTTCTTTGGATTGTAAGAGCTTGATCTTTAGTTGCTCCCATCTTCTCTTCTCGAGCTTCTTCTTCTTGTGAGTTCTCTGAAAGTAATCACTTCCTTCTGGCACACATTCCTCACATGAATGAATCCTACGATCCTGGGAGGCCATTCAAGGTGGCCATCACCACTTCTACATTATTCACTTTTTCTTTTACCGCTTCAAGTTGTTCTTTGATTTGAGAGACTCTTATGACTGCATGGTCTCTGCATTCTGGATCTTCACATTCTTCAACTGGTTTCTTTAAGTCATATTCTGATTTTGTTCTTCCCTTCAAATAGCTTGAAATTCTGGAAGACCTTCAACAGCTTTGCTTGCAATAGGTAGTGCTCTGTAATGCACATGTGCAAGCCTTCTATGCCAAATCTCATTTGGCTCTACTATGTCATGGATCAAGGCTTATTCTGGATATCCCTTCAATTTGTACAAGCCTCCTTCTTGTTCTTCAATAACTACCACATCATCGATAGTCTTTCCTTTTGGCCATATGATGACTTGACCATCTATGAATGCAGCCCGCATTCCTTTTGCATCAATGCTGAAATGGAGAGAAGGTTCTTCTTCAATCCTAGCACAAACAATACTTCCCACTACCTTTTATTGGACATTGGTAGTCATCTCCTAGTCTCACCTTGTGAGGTGATTCATGTTTTGACAGTCTTACAAAGGATTCCTTGAATCCCGTCATATGTTTGTAAGCCCCACTGTCTATAAGACAATCATCACTTCCATGAGTAATGTTACCTATGAGAGCTGATATTAGAACATATTCATCCTCGCTTGAAGAATCTTCACTTTCATATCTGGATCTCTTTCTGGATGGTTCATCATCCTCTGCAGCATGAGCATGATGTCTTCTTTGCCCTCGTCTCCCTCTAAAACTGGAACCTCTATACTCATGTAGGTGTCCAATCCAGAGAGATAAAATAATTCTATGCTTGGAATTTTTCAACTTCACCAAGCTTATCATCAAGCTGATGTGATAGATCACTTTGAAATGAGAACCTCAAATGGAAATAGCAAAGGATTAGATCTTACCGATTTGAGGTGTCTGTCCTTGTCCCGGAGTTCGCTGATATAGGGTTTGTCATAGAAACCCTAATTTTCAAAACATGGAATATTTCAGATCTGATTGGATGAACAGATAGATATCTTCAAATGGAGCTGTCCAATGTACGTATTTTTTGAAAACAGTGGAGGGAAGCTCCCGGAACAGGAAGCCCTAATTTTCCAATTTCTTCTGTAGAAATTCCTATTACTGTTTCTGTGATATCTCCGAAATTACTGCTCTTCTGTGTCTAAAATTTCTCACTGAGGTAACCTCACATGCACCTGATCCAACACCATATGTTTCATCAGAATTGGTTTCACCATTTGGGATTTATGATCCTTTTCCCAAGGTGACCTGTTACAGGATTGTTCAAAACAACGAAGTTGTACGGCATGCCACGTGTCACTGGTTCATCTTCTAAGTCTGATATTTGGACCACAGAAATTAAAGTCCGTACCATTTTTGGAACATCTTTAGGAATTCCATTTGGACCTCTGTAGCTCAAGATATTGCAGATCTCCCCAGATGTCCTGTTCAGGGATGAATTCTGGAAGAGGCTGGAACCCTAACTTGGAGAGATCATATCTCCTGGAGTACAGCGAATCTGAGTCTGATGTTTGGACACAGGATTCATAAGGATTTTATATTCGTCCCCTAAAATTTTCAGCTTCTGCGACTTCTTCAATCCCAGAATATAGCGACTGTACCAAAACTTAGCAGTTTTAGTATTTAGGGTTTCTCCTAGCTCAGGGTCAAACTAGGGTTTGACTTTCCTGGAGTTTCACCCAACCAAATTTCTTGATCCAGGTCTCTAAAATTCGGTTTTGATGAGGAGAATAACCCTATGCTGGTATCACTCAAAAATTCCTCTTCTGTAGAAATCCCTAATTTCCGCATCGAAGACTTAAAATGCTCGGAATCAAATTCTGCCTTGACATAAAGATGCGCCCTAAGGAGGAGAGTTGTTCCACCTTACTTTTGCTGAAAATATGTGGAGGAAGGTCCACAAACTAGGAAGCCCTAGTTTCTGCAGCTGCACAATGTCTTCTTCTCAGGTTAGCTCTGATACCATGTTAGTATTTCATCACATTAAGCTAGCATTATGATCTTAGGATCTTTTCACTGAGAGAATAACAAGCACAGCAATAAAACACAAGCACATCATAAGATATGAGAGACACAATGAGTTTTCCTCGGGGAAACCATAAAGGAGAAAACCCCGCAACTTCCTCTAAGATAGAATCAACACCAAAATAGTAAGAGATCTCCCAAAACAGCAGTAGTCTTCTGTCTTCTGTCTAGGCCCAAAATTTCCTTCTTCAAAAGTGCGCCACACTTAAGAGAGCAAGTGATGTATTTCACAAGTGATAAATAGAGAGTATCTCACTCTCTATTTATATTCTTCCATTGACTTGAAGTGCACTCAATCATGTCGGCCCAATTAACAATTACTTACTCGAGCCTACACCTTAATTAGTGTATAATAACTCAAGTGCCCCGAAACTGTGGGGACTTACCTAATGGACTGATATGACTTGATTACATTATTAATCCTCCCGATCGGAACATCGGGGCATGATCACATGACTCAAATACATAATAGAAACATACCGGAATAAACATCGGGTTACAATACATAACATACATAGAAGAATACATTCCGAAGTTACATATACATCAACATATAGTGCACTCTATAGTTTGCTTTCTTATTGTTTTACGAGGCTCATATTGTATCTACAAACGATAAGGTTGGACCCTTATTATCCATATGGTATAGCTGTTACTTTTAATAAAAAAATAGATAACATATGGCTTCTAGAACCTTGAATATGAGGGATTTTGTTTTAGGAGTTAAACCTTTTCCCAAACATTAAGATTGTTTGAACTTTGATCCAATTAGCATCTTAGTATAGAGTGTGTCGTTTAAGAGGTAATATCAAGGTACCCCAAGCCTGCACATGGTGAACAAAAAAATTTATGCTTTAGTCATAGCGACTAAGTAAGACCTCTGATTCAACCTTTGTACAACTCAAGTTAGAAACAAACAAACGACAAAGATAAACTACATTGCAACAACAGTTTAATGTTAGACTTTTTAAAATAAAAAAGTATTGACATATCGATAGATCAACATTTAAGCAACAAATAGTAATTTAAATTCATTAGGACAGAAATACACTTAATGAAAGAGGTATGAGTAGTAACATCTCTCTAAATTGTATAGTAAATCCTAGTATCACATGTAGTAAAACAAATTATTTTTTCTTATGTGAATTTAGAGAATGTTAGAGTATTGGTTAATTTTTTTTTAACAGAAACAGAAAGAAAATATATTTAAAAGTGGTTGTGCACAGCCATTCAGTACAATCAGAGTGGGATAGAGTGTCTGCGCTCAACAAAGAGGCAGCACCATGAGATCATCCACTGAATTTCCTTACACATTTCAAAATGAGACTGTTCAAAATTTATATAGCCGAGGGTTATGTAAACCCTTACAAACTGTTTGCTAATTAAAAGACAGAAAAACATATAAGCAAATCCAGACAAAATAAAACTAAGGATTGCCTCTTGGCTGCAAGACTGACTCCTCCTCCATTGGAAGCACAAAATCATCAGAAGCTACATGGACTCTGCTGCTCGGGTTCATAGAGATGAATTTTTGCAAGTCCTTAGCAATTCTTTCAACCTGTCCCTGAATTTCACGTAGGCGACTCTCATTGTCGTCAATGCGAGCATCGTGATTGCTAACTTGGTTCGAGGTATAGCTAACTGTGTCCTCCATCTTCTTAATCACCTGAGCCGTCTCTCTATTATCCATAACACTCATGGAAAGAAGCTCGTAAATTCTCCTCAAATTCTTCTTTATGTCCATCAAATCAGAGTTTCCCCCATGCTGCGCCATTTCGCTTGCTGTTGACCAGAGAGAGATGCGGGAGAACTGCCTTTGAACAGAGGAAACAGAACTGAGAGGGGCCACAGAATTGATAACACAAGCACGAAGAGCCAAAAGTTCTTTAAACAACCTAAGCCCACTGTCACTACAAGCCAATGTGCCCACGGTACCCTGTCTCCAACCTGTGCACTTGTAGCCGATGACCAAACTGACAGCGCTAATGCCAAGACGAGAGCCTGAATTCAGAGCAGCTGGGGTTGAAACAGATAGGGATAAGCACAAAAACGGGGAGAAGGCCGCAATATCCACTCTCTCTTTCACCACAGAGCGAATGCAAGGAAGGTCCTGCCACGGAAACCCATAGAAACTTCCCTCACAAACACCAGAGATAATTTGCAGGAGGAATCTCAGGGCATCAAAAGATCCATGACCGAGAAGAGAAGAGGAACGGATAGGCATTACACTTCCCGCAGAAGCCATGTCGAGGACCAAAAGGAGAGCTAGAGCGTGCGAAAGAGAGGAGAGTAAATTGCCATACGGGGGAGAAATTAAAACCAGAAGGATCGAGAGAGAAGGCCGCCAGCGAAGGGACCACGCGTCGGAAGGAGAAGGGGAGGTGGGACAGGGCCTTAAAGAAGACAAGACGAAGAGGGAAAAGACGGCGGAGATCGAGCAGGAGGGATAAGGCTTGGGAGAAGAGGGAGAGGGGGAAGGGGGGAAGGGAAAAAGGGGGGGGGCAAGAAAAAGAAAGGGGGGTTGAGAGAAAGGAGGAGGAAGAGGGGAGGGATAAGGAAAAGGGGACAAAAGGAGAGCAGCCAAGGAGGAGGAGAAAAGAAACTGCTTTTCAAGAATTTGAGAAGCTAAGAGCCAGAAGGAAGGCTCCCAGCACCACCAGCTAGGGAATATATTTGTGAGTAGGCCGATTTCCATTTTGTCGATACTGCCCTTGCAAGAGAGAAGCTCCCCCATTTGCTAAGCTGTCAGCTGCCGAGTTATTGTGCCGGAGGATATGATATGCTTCGAATCCGCTGGACATAAGGACCTTAGCTTTTTCATAAAGTCGCCGACATTGGACAGATCCTTCATTATATCCCATGTTTAGTTTATAAATGACATGCCTAGAGTCCCCAAAAATCAAGGCCTTGCGAATTTTGTTTTCCCTGAGAATGTGAAGGCTCTGAATAAGAGCCATCCACTCGGCTTCGTTGTTGGTCCTGCTTCCAAGCCCCCAAGCAAATGTATGTTCGACCTGTCCTCCGGGATTCAGGAGAATCCCCCCCACACCTGCCTCCCCAGGATTTCCTTTAGAAGCTTTATCAAAGAACACAGCATAGGAGTTTTTCTTCCGAAGCCAAGAGTTAAAGTCATTCCAGGGAAGGCGAATCTCCCAAGAAAGGAGCTTAGGACCAATTTTGGACTGAAGGGAGCTATCTTCTTTTAGAAAAAGTTTGCACCAAGAAGAAAATGGCTCGGGAATGGACTCCTGAGAGGGAAAAAATATTTTGTCTGAGACAAACTTTTCTGTTATCATCCCTATGGCTTTGGCGGCAATATAGATGGGAGTGACTTTTTGTTCCTTGAATATAGCACGATTCCTTGCTAACCAGAGCTGCCAACAGAGGTTCTTTGGAATGGAAGTCCAGAGGCGATTTAGGATTGGTTTATTCCTAAGGGAACCAGGGAACTGCTTGGACCAATCCTTAAAGAGTTGAAATGCCTTTTCAGGAAAGCTGAGGCCGAAGTTCTGAGGAAGGATGATCTGCCAGGCTTTAAGCGAGACTTTGCATTGAAGAAAAATGTGACTGGAAGTTTCTTCATCAGAATTACACATGGCACATCTGGAGGGTCCTGAAATGCCCCTTTTCTGAAGATTTTCAGCTGTAAGCAGTTTGTTATGCAGAAGCAGCCAAATGAAATTGTTGACTTTGGGGATGCTGTTTGAGAGCCAAACCTGCTTTCAAATCCTGTCCACCATATTTATTTCCTTGCTTATCTTTCTGTATCCTTCTTTAACACTATATTGGCAATATTTGCCCCAGCCAAGCCGATCTGGGATTGTAAGACTCGTTGGGGACAGTCCTTGAAGGGATAAGAATAGAGCGACTGCAACATTTTCCAGGTGTGGCGGGGGAGAAAGATGAGTCCAGCCAACCCATCGACCATGAGAATCCCAGCGAGAGAGGTCAAAGAGAGTGTTAATGCCTTGGCCACTAGCCCAACCGACTAGAGGAAGCAGATCTGGAAGGGAGGAGCGAGGCAGCTGCCCCAGAATACTTTTTGTCCAGACATCAATTTTCTTTCCATTTCCTGGTATCCAATAACTGCTCTCACTAATTATATTGAATGATGCTTTACACAATTGCCAGAGCGCGGTTCCTTTGCCAACCCAGGCTCTATCCAGCAGTTTTGATCTGGGCCTTTTGATATACTTTTTCCTGATGACTTCCTTCCACCATTCTTTCTTTCCCGAGACCAGCCTCCATACCAGTTTGGCTCCCAAAGCCTTGCACACCAGCTCAGGGTCTCTGATGCCTAGCCCGCCTTGAAACTTAGGCCTCTTGACTATTTCCCATTTTACCAAATGAAACTTTTTGGTCTGAACTTTCCCTCCCTGCCATAAAAATTTTCTAATTTCTTTGCAAATACTGATGATGACAGTCCTGGGAGCAAGGACCATCGAACTTAGGTAGATAGGGCAGGAGGAGAGGATGGACTTTATGAGAACAGTCTTCCCAGCTAAATTCAGCCATTTCGATCCCAAGGAGTGGATTTTATCTTTAATTTTTTGAATTACCGGGTTACACATTGAGGAAGTCAATGTCTTCTTAACCACTGGGATACCCAGGTAAGTGAAGTGGGTCCAATTGGGATTGAATTTGATTTTAAGGATTTGAGAGATACTGCAGAGGGTAGCTGATGGACAGTTCCATCCATAAATTTGAGATTTTTGCAGATTTACTGAACTGCCAGAGGAATTAAGGAAGATGTCCAAGGGACTAAGGAAATTCCTTGCTATTTGAGGGGAGGCGGTGCCAAGCAGAATTGTGTCATCCGCAAAGAGAGCATGGTTGATGGGAGGGACAGAGCCACGAAAGGAGAGACCTGGAAGGGAACCTTTAGCTTGGAGTCTATTCAGTCTTCTGCTTAAAGAGTCAGCCACAAGAATATAAAGGAAAGGGGAAAGAGGGCATCCTTGTCTTACTCCTCTTGAGGCTTTGAAAAAAGCTGAGGGCCGGCCATTGATAAGGGGAACTATCCAAGGAGAAGTAATGCAGGCTTGAACCTGAAGGATAAAGGTCTCAGGAAAACCAAAGCTCTTTAGAACTAGAATGATAAAGGAATGCCTCAATCTGTCAAAAGCATTAGCTAGGTCCAGCTTTATGGCCATCCCGGGATCCCCCCTTTTAGAGCTGGAGTTAATGGCTTCTTGAACTAATAGGATATTATCACTAATTTGTCTTCCGGACAAAAACCCGCCTTGATTCGGAGAGATGAGGGAGGGGATGATTTTCTTTAACCTCAGAGATAACACTTTGGAAAAAATCTTATAGGAAGTGTTGCAAAGTGATATTGGACAAAATTTTTTAATGGAAGAGGGGTTGGGCTCTTTGGGGATTAATGCCAAAAAGGTTGAGTTGGTAGCTCCCCCCATGTTTCCTTTTGCCATCCAGGTGATAAGACGCAGGAGATCTTTCTTAATAAGAGACCAAAAGGATCTATAAAAACAAATGGGGAATTCATCCGGGCCTGGAGCTTTGTCCGGGTGGAGACTCCAAATGGCATTCTTGACCTCTTCTTCAGAGATGGGGGATTCAAGCCTGAGTTTGTCCTCTTGGCTGATCAAGGCAGGGATGTCTGAAACCATTTCCTCCATCAAACGATTTGAGACAGGCTCAGCATCATTATATAAATGCTCAAAAAAGGCTCTTACCTCTGTGCTGATGGCCGCTTGTCCTTGAATGACTGATCCATCTTCCTTCTTAAGTTCACGGATTGAGTTCCACCGTTGCCTATCCCTGCATTGATTTTGAAAGAACTTTGTATTTTGGTCGCCCCCTTTAAGCCAGAAGACGCGCGATCGAAGTTTCCAGCTCTCCTCCTCTTCTCTAAGAATTTTTTGAAGTTTGGATTCCAAATCGATTTCTTGAATTAGATGGTCTTTGGTGATTTCGCTGACTTCCATCTCAGCTTGAAGGAGTTCCATATCTCTCAAGATGTTTTTCTTTTGCTCCTCTGGTTCTTTATAATGAGATTTTGCCCAAGATTTGAGGGCAGCTTTAACTCGCTTCAGCTTCTGCTCCCACGTATACGCAGGGGTGCCTGGAATGAAACATCTCCAGGAATCAGAGATGAGATCCTTAGCCGCACTCGAATCCATCCATAATCTATTAAATTTGAAAGGAAGGGGCCCCAAATTTTCCACCGGCGGAAAAAAGAGACAAATAGGTTTATGGTCCGAAACTGCAGAAGGTAGGATCTTAACTTCCGGCTGTTGATCGAGGAGATGAGTGCTCGCTAGAAAGCAATCTAGTCAAGCTGCAATATGACCAGGGCCGACTCTCCTGTTACTCCACGTAAAGGTGCCATTTTTGGGTTTGACATCAGAGAGAGCCCATTGAGAGATTAAGTCTTCCAATCTTTCCTCGAAGGGGTCCCTAACCTTGGAGCCTCCTCTTCGCTCAGCTGCCGAGATAGTGACATTAAAATATCCAGCTATGAAGCAAGGTTCGAGCTTCTTATCCTCGCTCTGTTCTTCCAACGAGGTCCAAAAACTATCCTTTTGAGAATTTATGGTTGGGCCATAGACATTCCCAATCTAGAATTTTCTTCTAGTTTCCTTGTTTTCTAATTTTAATAGGATCCAATTCCTATTTTCAATAGCAAAACTCAGCTCAAACTTATCTGAGTTCCACCAGCAGAGAAGCCCTCCTGAAGCACCACTGGCGCTAACAGCAAGGCCTTTTCCATTTGTCCATATACTTTTGAGTAGGGCTATGCTTTCATCAGCAGGTTTTTTAGTCTCCTGAAGAAGAAGGATTGTGGAAAATTCCATTGACTTGAATCTTTTGATGACTTCTAGCTTCTGCGAACTGCCCAAACCTCTACAATTCCAGGAGACTATTTTCATTATTTACGTTACTGTTTGAGGACCTTCTCTCTCTCCTTTTTTTCCTCTTCCGCAGTAAGGAGATATTTGCTTGCTTGTGAAGATTTGACGAGAAAATCTAGATTGGCCTGTTTCCCTTCCGCCTTTTCCCTTGCTGCCTCCTGTTCTCTGATGGCTTTATTGGTTTTCCTTCCCTTTCTGGAAAGGGATTCTTGTTCCTCTACAGAGGTATCTGTATGTTCCTCAGTGCTTAATCTTTCCCTCGAGCGAGTGATAGATCCTTCAGAGGTCGTTGTTTTATCTTTTTTCTCCCCAGAATCTCCAAGATCCTCTTCTTGAGTTTCCTTTTCCATACGAACTTCTGGATCGTCTTCTCGACCTTCTTTCTCCTGATGCGAGGTGATGACGACCTGTGGCTCTGAACTCAGCTGAGTATCATCCTCTGGGTTTTCCACCTGTTTTTCTGCTTCCTGATCTTCTGTCTCCAGAGCCTCAAATCTATTTCTGGGGGGGCTCTTTGTTGAGGTAGTCTGCTGCTTAGAGGGTTTTGCAGCTTTCTTCCCATTTGCAACATTCCATCCCTCACTGGAAGGGTTTTCTGAGATGGGTTTCTCTAGTTTCTTCGGACAGGACTTAGCAAAATGGCCATACTCATGACAGTATTTGCACTTGAAGGGGATTTGCTCATAGTCAACTGTTTGCAAGTGGTTCCACCCATCAATAGAAAGCATGATTGACTCTGGGAGACCTTTCTCTAGATCAACTTCAACACAGATACGGGCACAGAAAAACATAGGGGCTTTTGGTTCAGATTTATCCACGTATTTTCCTAGGGTGTTCCCTATTGTTCGAAAATCCTCATCATTCCAGCAATGGAGAGGGAGATGTGGGAGTTTAACCCACACAGGGACAGCCTTTGGGATATCTTTTTCAGGGTTAAAGGAGAGATCCCATTTTTTCAGATACATACCTCTCGGACCCATGAAATACGGTCCATTCCTGAAGATGAGATCACGATCCTCCTTTTTTTCAAAGATAAAAGCAAAGTACCCTTTCCCACAGAAGATTTGCTGAACTTCCCCCTGGATTAGGGTTCTCCAGTTCTTATTTAGCCAGATTTCCACAGAACGTGGCGAGGGCCATAAACCAGTGAACAGGCCAATAAGGCCTTTTTCAGATAGAGCGACTGCCTTTCTTTTGGAGGCGGCAGAACTAAGCTTGACTTCAGGGACCTCCGAGCGCTTAATGAATTTCGAAGAAGAAGGGGCGGCAGCAACAGGAACTGAAGGAAGGGCAGCCACAATGGACTGAAACCTATCCTCCACTGAGGGGTCAGGCGGATCCATAAAAGGGCGCGAGGGCCCCCACAGGGCACAGAGCGTTTTAGCTATACCCTAGCGCGCGCAGCTCATTCTCAGCAGTGGTCCGATTCTCTCTGATCGTCAGTGAATGTTATGCCACTCTAAGGATGAAGCTATTTAAAACACATTTGAGTGTCAAACTATTAGAGTATTGGTTAATTAAGAAGAAAATAAAGGAAAATAAGATTTGGGTTTAGGTGCACTAGATTTCTAAGCTCACATAAACTATTTACAAGTTGGACGCCAATGATTTTTAAGCCATGATTCAAGATAGTTATGTATCTTCCTCTAATTTTCCTTTTGCTATTTTTCTAGTATGTTTGTTTAGAAACTCAATATTTATTTTGAAAATAAAATATACTATTTAATTTTGAAAAGAGTTATTACAATTTAAAAAGTTTATATTAAAATAAAGTTTCTTGTAAATATAATAATTATATATTTATTAATTTATTTAACGACATAAATTTGATTAAAAATATGGTATCTTAAAACATATAAACATAATTTTTTTATGAAGTATATAATTAATTTAATATGGTCAAATAAAATGTGGAATTTTTCTCAAGATTTTCATAGTTAAGTGCGACATGAATATAATTGAAATTATGACCAGCCCTTCAAATTTGATCCGATGTTCCCAGAGGATAAAAAGCAAAAGATGCTCATACTTCCAAATGTAACAAAAGATTCTATGGATAGAATACATCCAAAAGTAGCAAAAGATGCCCCAACCGGTTACCCACCCTACATATGAGGAAGAGCTATCCATTGAGCTGTAGATAATTTAATGCTCTATAGCTCAATCACGAATTCCTGTATTTCAAGTTCCATGATTTTATAATGAGGATGTCACGTAGACTTCAGTGACATCCTCAGCTTGAGTATTATACCTTAGCTCTGGTTGAGTATTATACCTCAGCTTTAGGTCCTAACTTGGATATGTTCGCAAAATCTTATGTTAAGCCTACGTTATTAGATACTTACAAAGAAGCAGAAAGAGTAGAGGCTGAAAAGAAAATTATAGAATATTATCCTTACCAGTTTGGAGAAAAAACTTCCGTCAAAAGAGCCTTATTGCTGTCTAAACCTAAAGAGGATCAATCACATGATTTTGACAGGATGTTAAAAATGACGCAAGAGCTATCCAACATAATAATAGATCTAGAGAAAGAAAAGGAGGCTCAGAAAGCATATAATCCTTATTACAAAAAAAGAGAGGATAACAACCAACCCAAACCTCCTCCGTACGGTTCAACATCGATGAATTTAATAGAGGTGGGGATGGATAATTTCTGTACTTTTCACCAACAACCCCATTCTGAAAAGAATTGTCCCCAATGGATAAATTCAATGACACTAGTGCTGAATCAGATGTTGGATTCTAAATTAACTGAGGACAGTGATGAAGAGGAAAAGGGTAGCAAGACCACAGAAAAACAAGAGAATGATACCATGTTTTTATGGGATTGTGTCTCACTTTTTGATACAGAAAGAAGTACTCTGAAACCTGAGAGTATACCAGAAATTCAAATGACAACAAAATGCCTGAATTTGGTAAATAAATACAATTCAATGATCTCAAAGATTACGAAGTTGCAAGAGAATCTTAGAAAAACAAAAGAACAATGTTGATGGAAAAGCACCTGAAATCACCATTATTAGCCAAGATCCGAAGCAAATCAACAAGCCTGTTAAGCTTATGGAAGACCAAGTAGGTGTTAACAAAGAAAATACTAAAACGCTTGAAGAACCAGAGCAAGAGACACCCACCGAAAACCAACCTGTGGAGGAAGATGTCAAATCAATTGGAGAAGGGAAAGCTAGGTTTAAAACCCCACCTTTCCTTTCGACTCTGGAAATTATGAAGCATAAGGTGCATAATTGTTTGGTAGATTCTGGATCATCAGTGAATGTTATGCCACTCACAATCTGCAAAAAAATTAATGGGCAGCCAAAACCTACTGCTTAAGAAGTTACTCGATTAGACAGAACTAGTGTCAAAGTAGTTGGGGAAATGAAGAATGTGCTCATTCGTTTATCTAAAAATGAAAAGATATGTCAATTTATTGATATTATGGTGGGAGACATACCAGATGGGTATGGACTTATTTTGAACCGAGACTAGTCCACAAGGTAAAAGGGTTATTTTGCTTTAGATTGGTCACATTTATGGCTTCCTCATAAAGGGGTCCCAAACCGGATCAAAATATTAAGGGAACCTTACATGAAGCACACTATCACTAAGTTGGAAGAAGGAAATGAATTAGCAAATTCTGTTTTGGGGAGTTGTCTAATGGATCTTGGACTAAGACATCGTGCAGAAGCCAGTAATAGGATAGACACTCAACGTGATCTCCTTCAATGTTCACAGGCTGATGGGATTGATTGTAAATTGGTAGACGTAGTTTCAGTTTCACAAATAGCAAAATTAGATAATGGTTAGGTATTTCACATATGCAATCAATCCTAGCCCCTTGACTTGTAAGTTGGTAGATATATAGGGGTGGGAAGAGAGATGGTCAGATAGTGGCTGGTTCTCAAAATTTTTACTTTGATGTTTGTTTTTGATAACCTTATACATTAATAATTTCATGCAGTTTTTCACTTTGATTTGTCGATGTTGTTTCTAGTTATTTTTTGTTTGTTTTGAAGAAAAGAGGCAAACTTTTGGTTGCATGGAAAGCGTCAAGGTTCTTGATTAACTAAAATATTTGGGATAATACTGTGCATTCTTGGTTGAACTGATAGAATTTATTCTAGTAAGTAGTTTTTATAAATGGCTATACGCTCATTGAAGTCTTGCTTAACCCCTGAAAATGATTCAGAATCTAAAGGTCCGGAATACTATTTCGAGGCTCCATCCATTTCACATCTAAAATGTCCTAGGGGGTGATAGCAAAGGACCCACGGAAAGGAAGCAAGGTAAATAGTTTATTATATATAAATGATCCCATGCCATGATTTCAAAATCCTAGAGGCTGTTAAGAGTCAAAACTCCTAAAAAGAAGCAATACATATCAAAGAAAAGTATCAAAAATGTGAATACCAATTTTCCAAAAGTTCTTCTCCGTCCGTGAGCTGAAAAATAAAGACATCTCTCACACAAAAGGACACCATGGATAGAAGAGCCTGAATAAAATTCAAAAAGAAAGGCATACGGAGGACTCAAAAGAACAACAAGTTCAAAAGGCACAAAAGTGCAATTGGCATGGGAATGAGGAACAAATGAATATTTCTGTTTACCATATGTTACGATCCTATGGTTTCTAAGCTTGAAATTACCCAAAGACAGAGGTAAAATAAAACTCACCTACTAAACCTCAAAAGATTTATCTGGACTTTGAATATTTTGGTGTTCCCATTTCGAAAGAATGGACTGTCATCAATGATTTAAATGCATGTGTTTGCCAGTTTAGGAATACAAACATATAGAAGAATTCAACTTATGGGTTTAACAATTAAACAGTCTTTTACTGGGAGAAAAGTTGGTTCGAAAATCTGGGGTTCACCAAGTAGTCGCCAATTGTTGTAGCTGCAACAATTTCCCAAAAAAATCTAAAAAAATTTCGGGGCCCTCCTTTTTATCTTGTTTTGCTCAACTTGTTTGGGTTTGCTTGATTTTGCTGATATTTGCTCAAGGAATATTTTTCTGCCAATGCTGTTAATGTTGTTCTACGGCTTACATTGATTTCTTACGCCACCGTCGGAATTTGTCAAGACTATGGATCGGAAATGCAGTTAACTGCGTGCCCGCCATTGTGGAGATGCCGTTGAGAGATGGTCCGATCCAAGGTATACTTCCTTCGATGCGCCTTAATTTTATTTTTCCCATTATCGGCGGCCTTATTGGAATACTATCAGGACTTTTAGTCTCTACAGTTTTTGTCGTTGCGAATGATGTATTGTGAGCCCTCCCAATGCTTGTATTAACCTCTTCTCATCCTCGCCAGTTTGATTCACAAACCCTTAGTATTTTTAACTTCCGCTGTTGCGGCTCTAGAAGGGACTATTCTTTTGATTGACTTCGATTTATTTTTTCTGCTTTGTCTATCTTTTTCACTTAAGTCTTGTTTGTTTTACCTCCGATTTTGAATAGTTTGTGGAACTCAGTGTCTTTACGGTTTCTGTTGTTGCAACGCTTCAACCAACTATTGGTCTGAGGTCTTAGTCTGGTGAACTCCGATGCAAAGTTTTTTATTTTTCCGATGCTTCATTTGCCACTACGGATCGCATAGTCGTTTCACCATCCGCCGTTGCAGAGCAGCAGCCGACATGATTGCCGATACCCTGGTCTTTTTGCCACCCAATAATCATGTTTTCCCGCCAATTGTATGTTTACCGGGATGTATATATTGGGGGATTGGGGTATATTATTTTCTACTTTTTTTTCTGTGAATTGTTCACGTTGTCGTTGTCGTTTCAAGCAGGACACTGTACTCGTTGTCGGTACCTCTTTCCTAGGTGGTGCCACCATGGAAGTTTGTGGTTTTTTCTCGCCAGTCGAATAGTGCCTTGCCAGGTAGGCCTTTTTCCTTGTTTCTACCTCTTTCTTTCGAATTGTTGAACTAGGTTTGTCACCCTTGGTTAGTTCCCACCTCCGCGGTCTGCGGTTAATGTACCTAGGTTTACTTTTTTCAACATTTATATTGTTCGTGTAGGCAGTATGGCTATCCGGTGTGGGTATTTTTGTTTGTTGAATGATTAGATTCGCTGCCATTATGAGCTTGCGAACTGTACCCGATTGTTTCCCCAGTACACGTTTGGCCATCCAGGGAGGGTATTTCTCTGTTACTTTGTAGAGAAAGGTGTTTTCTCATTTTACTTCGAGCTACCGGGGTTTTGGTTTCCCATTATTTGGGTCGCTCGCATTTCTTGTGGACTAGGGTCGTGGTTTTGGTTACACCACATTTAGGATGAGATTGGGAATTGGATGATTTATCTCATAGCGCCTAGGGTGTAGTTGAGACTGTTTTCCTTGACGGGGGGGATATTCCTCATTTTAGCGAGGCCATGATGTTATGAGTCGATTACACAATTTTTTAGTCCTGGGCAGGTTTTAGTTCTTTTGCAGATTCGTTGTTGTGCAGGAACACTTGGTATTTAAATATTGTTTCTTTATTTTTCATATCTTTAATCATGACTAGCATAAACGACGTAAAAGCTCATGTAGTTTGTCTCCATTCTTTGAATATTATTTAGAAATGGCTCAACAGGACCTAAAGGATTTTGTGTATGACAGGGAAATCCTTCTGAATTCAAGATGTCTAAAAGGAAGAAGAAGAAGGCCCCTATAGTGGAAGAGGAACCCAATGTTGAAATTGTCACCAAGGTTGAATACACTGACGAAGACACCAGATGCATAGTGGTTGTGGAACCTGAATATAAATGGGGGGACATCTACAGACTGATAACACATCGGGAGGTACCTAATACATGTTCTGAGCAAGAAACTATATATGCAAATATAGAGAGATCTGCTTTGATGAGGGTTTCTACCAAACCTGATCTTTTCCCATGCTTAGAGGTGATTGGATGGATTCTGCCCAGGGAAGATGTAACTACCATGATTTTGGCCAATGTTGAAAAACTAGGTTATGCTGCTTATAGCCCTGGTTATGTATCACTAGCCTACCACTTACCGGAAGCACAGGTATACTTGACTGAAGACTGGCTAAAGAAAATTAATTTAGACCTAGTTGAGACAATAAAAAGAATGCTGGTATCTAGCAAGAGTTTCAAAACTAGGCTATCAGGGGAATATGACACTACCACCTTGAGGACCCCCTATAAATTCATTGCCTTAATGCTGAACAGGATTTTCGAGAGAGCCCACCAGTAAAATTTTTAAGTTGGGGTGGGTGCCTATCATCTTCTATGTTGCAACCCAAGGGACCGTCTTCCACTTCGTGAACATTGTATCAAACAGTCTCTCGGCTTGTATTGCTTCAGCCTTGGGAGGGGTGTCCTAGAAGAAATCATAGTTCTACATGAGCTCTATATTGATTGATTGCATACTATGCAACCAACCCTTCACAAACCTGAGGTGTATTTGGGACCAAGAGAGAACACCAATCTACTTAGACTACAAGCCACTGTGGGCACATAAGTACCACAGTCACTACAGAGAAGTGTGTGAACACTTCATTATGCCATTATATACATTGATTTTATTAAAAGAATGCAATTTCATGTCGGAAGAAGCGTTGCAGGTTATTGAAGGATATGCGGATTACTACTTAATGGAGGATGGACTGTATATCATAATGTATGGATGCTCCAGAGCACCTTCACTACTTCCAAATTATGCCACTGATTATGTGGTACACAAGGAGGTAGTCAGGCAGGTCTTCTTGGATGGCATAGGGCGTTTTTCATTTGAACATAAGAAGGCAACTTATCCTCCCCTACCATTATGGTTGGGAAGCTATAAGTTCACAAGAGTTAATATAGCCGATGAATTTGTAGAAGAATTGGGGAAATAAATTTCCACAGGAATGATTCCCGGAATAAAGTGGCAGAGCACTGCAGGGAAGCAAATCTACATTTTGAGTGTACAAGCCACTGGGATAAAGACGAATCAATTTTCTGAAATGTAGAAAATATAAATGCATTAAAAAGAAGATTTAAAAAGAAAATCACTACTAAAGGAGGGAAAGGACAAGATGAGCAGAAAAATGCAGAGGAAGGAGGGGCTAGGAAAAGAGATGAAGATGCTAGGAGACTAGCACATGGGGCTGAAAGCAGGCTTAAAATTGAGGAGGAAGACAAGAGAAAAGATGAACAAAAAGCAACTAGAAATGTGGAAGAAGCTCCAATGATTGAAGAAGAAGAAAGGAAAAGGAAAATGGATGAGGAACTTGGGAAGCATGAAGTAGAAAGATTAAAACTGACATAGCAACAAGCTTCTGATCCTGTAGACATTCAGGTTCAGGATGTGGGTAATCCTAATTTTCAAGATCCTAAGGCAGCTACTAGGAGCACATTGGGACAGGTTGTTGTTCCTACCCTAAGACTGGTCCCTTTTGAACAGAAGAAAGGGGAGGAGGTGCTGGAATTCAACACTATTTTTTACGACAGGGAAACAAAAAGAATTGTGAAGAGGACCGAGAGGAAGGTCGATACTGGGGGGCAGTCGGGAAGAATGATAAATGATGCAACAGTGGTGTATGGGATAAACAAGGACCCAAGATTCACTATCAGAGCTGGAGTAGCATTGATCCATGCTTCTAAGGACAATGTGGATCGGATAATGACTGATCTTGAACGGTCAAAGAAATCTTCTTCCCAACTAAAAGATACCCTAAGAAGGGAGAGAGAGGAAAGTAGTAAATTGAAAAGGAAGTTTGAAGACATGAAACATGAAATAAAGTCTTCAAAAGCAGAGCTCCAGTTTCTCCAAGTAGAGAAGAGATCTCTGGAGGTTGCCCAAGAAATTCTAGAAAAACTGCAGCAGGAATGTTAAGGGCTAAGGACTGAGAAGGATGGGTTGAAAATGATATGTGAAAACCTTCATATAGAAAAGGATCAGTTTCTAAGTAAGATAGGGGAGCTCGATTTAGAGAAAGATGCCTTGGAGGAGTCAAAGAGGCAATATCAGGTGCATACTGCAGAGCGTAAAGAACAAGTTACTTCATTAGTAGTAGCTCTAGAAGAAGCCGGGGAATAGAAAGCTAACCTTCAGCCTTTCAAGGAGCATGTTCTAGCAAAAAGGAGCAAGATGCACCAGCTGCAAGTATCCATAGAAGAAGAGAGGTGCAAGATCTTGGATGTAGATAATAGACTGGAAGAAATTTTGGAAACTTCCTCATATTTTGTGGACAGATCGCAGGGAATTTTAGAAGTCCTAACGGGAAGAATGGCGAGATTAGAGGTAAATGAGGAAATCCATATGGACCTGCTGCCAAAATATCAACAAGGCCTGAGACAAGACTATTATTTATTGGAGTTTTCCATAAGCATAGCCAAAGAATTCAAGAAGGCTGTAAAGAAGACAAAGGGAGCTTGTACAGAGTTTTGTAGGAGGCTTTTGATTACTTACAATTGTTGCGAGGTTGGTGCTGAATAGAGGATGGACACCTTTCCAGAACACAACCTATTTTTGGAGATGTTGCAAAGTAGATATCAAGAAGATGAACAAAGGATTTAGCACATCAAATCCCTAGAGGAGAAGACCGTGAGAAATGAGGTAGCACATTCAGTGGTCAGTGTACAGTTGCTAGAGGATCAACTACACCTGAGCTCAGCCAGGATAAAAGTAATAAGAAATTAGGCCACTAAATTTTAAATCACTATTCATTTTTTAGAACCTTATTAGTTCAAAAACATTGCCTCAGAAGCTTTGGCATGGAAGAAGTTCTTGAACAGTCAAGTGGGGCCTTCCTCATAAGTGCTTTATTTGTTTGTTTTTATTGTAATATATTGTAAATTCTGTAAGCACTTAATGTAAGAAAAGTGTGTGAGGTGAAGCATTGGGGAAGCCCAAGAGTCATTTGTGGGTAGCCCAACAGTTTTACTTTTGTATAAATGTAGAAGAACTAGATAAGAGAGGGGATTTTTCCTGGAGAGACTTATGAATTACTTGTTGTAAGAGGAACTACTTCGTTTTGCAATAATAAAATTACAGTTTTGCCTTTTGGAGAAAGTGCTTTGTGGGATGTTCAAATGTAATGAAATGAACAATGTTGAAGGGGAACTATTTTGTTTTCAACTGTGTTTCATTAACTATGAGGCCGTTCTAACTTTCTGAACCTATGTTCTCATTTGAATGTTCTCTGGTTTATTCTGTGATAATTTACACTATGAGTAATGAATGTTTTAACTGATGATGAGCTATCTTGTTGTGCATATCTTTGTTCATGTTTATGTGTTTTGATTCCAAGAATAGCTATCTATGATTTATCTTAACATATGAACAGTATTACATTACTCATGAATTAATAATCTTGCTCCTTAGGGACAGCTTAGTTAGTATTGTTTTTTCAGTTGTGTGTGATTTAGATGCAAGTGAGTTTAGGACGAGAGGTAAGAACCTGCGCATCACATTGTGACCACTCCTCACATTCTTCATCAATTTGAATCTTAGATAGGAACTTGCATATCATACTTAAAGTCAAAATACAAAAATATACACGGTGGACTGGGCTGCAACTGGTAAAACCCTTTTGTTTTTGTTACTTGACCTACGATATTCAGACTGCAAACTGAATGGATTCCCTACACCAAACAGTCATGAGCTAGTTGGCAAGGTTGACTGGGGAGAATCCCTTGTTGTTGTTTCTTGTGAATTTCCAGGCCTCAACACTGAGATAAGTCTATTGCTGAGTGCTAAGTTGCAAAAGTCCACTGTGTAGCATATATCTCCATCCTAGTAGTGCAGTGAGAAATCTCAGGGGTCCTAAGAAAGCGATTTGGTTGCTTCAAGAAAAGGTTGGGTGGAACAGTCTCCCTTGGGTGTTGGTCCCATTTCTTTGTAACACTTCGAGGTTCTAACTCTATTCTATTTATGACATTGTTTATCATTTTTTAAGAGAAATATAAGTTGTTTAATATGAAGTTATATTTTATAGATAAATTGATCTGTGATTGTAGAATTTAGTATTGGATAGAGGATGATTGATTTAGAAATGAAAAATAATTATCCCCTATATTTTCCTCTCATCGAAGTGACGTACTCTAGTACAGGGAGACATGAATTATGTTAAATAGGAAGATATGTAAAGTAATAGTATAGAATGATGAATGATTGTTATTTACAGTCAATAAGATGTGTTTTAATTTCATATTGTGTATAGTCTACTAACAGATAGAATTTACTAGTTATTGTTCCAAATCCAATTAGAAAACCTTTAACAGTTATTAAAAATGAACTTTCATTTACAGTAGAAGTTTAGAAGTTAGAATAAATTACAGAGTCCTTTCTATTTATATAAATGAGTTACTTAATTTTTATGCTCTAACATCTTAGTAATATAATGGTCAGATCCAAGTTCATCTCATCTACTCTATTTATATTAATATTTTAAAGACAAACTTGTTTCTCCTTAATCAATTCGAGAATCAATCTAGAATAAACAGAGATCACTTAAATCATAATAATACTAAGTTAAACTATTAATAAAACACCAGGTCGAGATCATCGACAAACCTTAGCAATGGTTATAGGATTCTGATTTTAACTAGTGTTACTCTGCAGTATTTATCTACATAACACAAATTCAGGGAGCCTTAGGGCTTAACCTTTGAAGATCTCAAAACAGTCTCTGTATTTATTTATCTAAACAGAACTGAATTAATAGAGTAAGGATCTACATTCTTAAAATAAAACAACTAGACCCTGGAACGGTATAACTGCATTTATAGATCAAGAACATTCTTAGGTTTTGACCCTTTTAAAAAGTTCTAATAGTATAATACTAAATGAATAAATAGTAACATAATTATAGAAAACAAGTATCAAATAATTAAAAAGGATCAAACCCTAGTTTATGATAAACATCATGTTATACTATGGAAAATCTATGTGACGGCTTTTACCATCTAACATTTACTAAATACTGTGGAACTCTAAAATAATTATAGACTATATGTTCCTCTAAAAGTTGCATATTGCTGCTACAGATAAAGACCTTACAGGTCTTTCAAATAATAACGAACTCACACCAGTAGTTTTGTTTGCCCGAATCTAATAGGAAAATTCTACAGAGTAAGATTTACGACACAATTTTTTGAATACAGTAATTTGAACAAAAGACTCAAAACCTCATAGTTTTCACCGAAAACAAGAAAAGAAGGAACTACATTATCATTATTAAAATACTAAAGTGATAGATCACTTCCACCTCTTTTACTCCTCTACCTACATTACGGCTTCACCATAAGTTAGTTTTTCATTCTATAAACGAAATGGAGGAAGTATCATAAACAATATTAAAAACTAAACAAGCTAGGGTTTACATTAAATCCCCACAAGCATTGATTGACTTTATTGCTCAGTATAAAAGTAAAATAATGATGAGTTATGACAGAGGATTTTTAGCCCGAAGACTAGAATCGGCTGTAAACTACATAGCCTTATCATAATACAACAAATATTTATAATGGAATATAAAACTAAATTATAGAAAAAAGTCGTTGTATAAAAACTATGGTTACAGTTTACCCTAAGAAGTTAAAAACAATATTATCGTGCTAAAACAAAAACGAATTACACAAACATTTTTACTATCTTTGTTAACATTCACAGATAAACCCCGACAGATTTCAATGAAAGTATTTATGTTACAACATGGGTTTTTAGAGAAGATTCTACGCCATTACAATGTAAACAAATTAAGGATCACGACATCGTTGATAAGTTAACCAATTAAAACCCTCATGGTTCAGACTCGTACGAAGTATGTAATATATAAATACTTTTCCAAATCAAAATGAAATATTTATAAACATTGTATCGCTTAGAAGAAAGTAACAAGACTCTTCTTATAAGCTCTAGAATAATACACAATGATTGAAACAACAACATAAACATAAATACCATACCCAAACCCTTCAGGTCTTACTGTAACAAACTGGTTTTAAAAACAAACAAATAATTACAGAGTGGCATAGTCGTCCATGACTCCATAAGTGTTGTTCACATCTTCAAATTAACGATTGCTTAAAATACCAAAATCCAAACATCACTTCCAAATCGAAAATGGAGTGGAAGAAACTAACGCCATAAAACTTATCAAGAAAACGTGGCTCTCCTCATGAGCCATGCAAGGAAGTGACAGAGGTATTACAAGCAAAGAGGAAGACTGAGCATCCAGTTTTGATCTCCACTTCGTTCCAGAATTTATACCTGTACACATTACGTTACTAAAGTTAAATCATACACTTTCAAATAAGGAACTTGGTAATCTTAAAAAAAATATTCTCATATTTTAAAAACTCTTAAATAAAAAGGAAATTTACTAGCTTTGCGATTTGAAATCTCAAGCCACCCAAGTATCAACAGGGTGAGGACTAGAACCTCCTCTTTGAATAGTTCAAGCTCATACTGGAATGGATGGTTGAGTTTCATAATCCTCCATATCTGTTTGATGTTGAGGATTTTGTTTTACAGAGCCAATGCACCCAAGAGCTTAAGGCGAAATGGGAAGGATGAAGAGAGCCAAATAGTAAACCTAGGCATGGTTTGGCACGACTGACGAAGCCCATTAAAACTCTTAGGGTTTTACAAACCATGTTTTGCCGACAGCTGGAAGCCACATTAAAATCGCAAGGTTTGATTTTATGATGAATCTTCAACCTATCCTTACATTTGGATATCGATTTTAAGAGTGGGCGGTTTATACATCGCATCACATAAAAACCTTAACCATAACCTATCCAAGGATAATTTTAGGAGCTAAATTTAGTTTATGGGCTATTTTTCCATGTTTTTCTCCAAAAAAAGATTTGCTATTTTGCACTTTTCGAAACCTTGTTTTGCATAATTTTGACGGGGTAAAATTTTTCCACCCTAAAAATTGTCAAATTGTTATATAAACGATATACAATCAGGTTGGAAGTTAAAATGTTTTTTGAAAAATATCGCCAAAGATTTAATAGTTGTTGTTTTAATAATTGGTAAGATTCACCAACATTTATACACTTTTAAATAAGTATGGTTCCTTAAAATCATCCCTGAACCTATCTGTCACCTTGGATTATAGTGCACTCTATACTTTGCTTTCTTATTGTTTTACGAGGCTCATATTGTATCTACAAATGATAAGGTTGGACCCTTATTATCCATAGGGTATAGCTTTTACTTTTAATAAAAAAATAGATAACATATGGCTTCTGGAACCTTGAAGATGAGGGATTTTGTTTTAGGAGTTAAACCTTTTCCCAAACCTTAAGATTGTTTGAAATTTGATCCAATTAGCATCTTAGTATAGAGTGTGTCTTTTAAGAGGTAATATCAAGGTACCCCAAGCCTGCACATGGTGAACAAAAAAAATTATGATTTAGTCATAGCGACTAAGACCTCTGATTAAACCTTTGTACAACTCAAGTTAGAAACAAACAAATGACAAAGATAAACTACATTGCAACAACAGTTTAATGTTAGACTTTTTAAAATAAAAAAGTATTGACATATCGATAGATCAACATTTAAGCAACAAATAGTAATTTAAATTCATTAGGACAGAAATACACTTAATGAAAGAGGTATGAGTAGTAACATCTCTCTAAATTGTATAGTAAATCCTAGTATCACATGTAGTAAAACAAATTATTTTTTTCTTATGTGAATTTAGAGAATGTTAGAGTATTGGTTAATTAAGAAGAAAAGAAAGGAAAATAAGATTTGGGTTTAGGTGCACTAGATTTCTAAGCTCACATAAACTATTTACAAGTTGGACACCAATGATTTTTAAGCCATGATTCAAGATAGTTATGTATCTTCCTCTAATTTTCCTTTTGCTATTTTTCTAGTATGTTTGTTTAGAAACTCAATATTTATTTTGAAAATAAAATATACTATTTAATTTTGAACTGAGTTATTACAATTTAAAAAGTTTATATTAAAATAAAGTTTCTTGTAAATATAATAATTATATATTTATTAATTTATTTAACGACATAAATTTGATTAAAAATATAATATCTTAAAACATATAAACATAATTTTTTTATGAAGTATATAATTAATTTAATATGGTCAAATAAAATGTGGAATTTTTCTCAAGCTTTTCATAGTTAAGTGTGACATGAATATAATTGAAATTATGACCAGCCCTTTGAATTTGATCCGAAGTTCCCAGAGGATAAAAATCAAAAGATACTCATACTTCCAAATGTAACAAAAGATTCTATGGATAGAATACATCCAAAAGTAGCAAAATATGCCCCAACCGGTTACCCACCCTACATATGAGGAAGAGCTATCCATTGAGCTATAGAGCATTTAATGCTCTACAGCTCAATCATGAATTCTTGTATTCAAGTTCCGTGATTTTATAATGAGGATGTCATGTAGACTTCAGTGACATCCTCAGCTTGATTATTATACCTCAGCTCTGGTTGAGTATTATACCTCAGCTTTAGGTCCTAACTTGGATATGTTCGCAAAATATCAAGTAAAGCCTACGTTATTAGATACTTACAAAGAAGCAAAAAGTGTAGAGGCTGAAAAGGAAATTATAGAAGATTATCCTAAGCAGTTTGGAGAAAAAACTTCCATCAAAAGACCCTTATTGTTGTCTAAACCTAAAGAGGATCAATCACATGATTTTGACAGGATGTTAAAAATGATGCAAAAGCTATCCAACAGAATAATAGATCTAGAGAAAGAAAAGGAGGCTTAGAAAGCATATAAGCCTTATTACAAAAAAAGAGAGGATAACAACCAACCCAAACCTCCTCCGTACGGTTCAGCATCGATGAATTTAATAGAGGTGGGGATGGATAATTTCTGTACTTTTCACCAACAACCCCATTCTAAAATTAATTGTCCCCAACGGATAAATTCAATGACACTGGTGCTGAATCAGATGTTGGATTCTAAATTAACCGAGGACAGTGATGAAGAGGAAAAGGGTAGCAAGACCACATAAAAACAAGAGAATGATACCATATTTTTATGGGATTGTGTCTCGCTTTTTGATACAGAAAGAAGTACTTTGAAACCTGAGAGTATACCAGAAATTCAAATGACAACAAAAGGCCTGAATTTGGTAAATAAAGACAATTCAATGATCTCAAAGATTAAGAAGTTGCAAGAGAATGTTAGGAAACAACCAAAGAACAATGTTGATGGAAAAGTACCTGCAATCACCATTATTAGCCAAGATATGAAGCAAATCAACAAGCCTGTTAAGCCTATGGAAGAACAAGTAGGTGTTAACAAAGAAAATACTAAAAGGCCTGAAGAACCAGAGGAAGAGATACCCACTGAAAACCAACCTGTGGAGGAAGATGTCGAATCAATTGGGGAAGGGAAAGCTAGGTTTAAAACCCCACATTTCCTTTTAACTCTGGAAATTATGAAGCATAAGGTGCATAATTGTTTGGTAGATTATGGATCATCAGTGAATGTTATGCCACCCGTAGTCTGCAAAAACATTAATGGGCAGCCAAAACCTACTGCTTAAGAAGTTAGTCAATTAGACAGAACTAGTGTCAAAGTAGTTGGGGAAATGGAGAATGTTCTCATTCGTTTATCTAAAAATGAAAAGATATGTCAATTTATTGATATTGTGGTGGCAATCATACCAGATGCGTATGGAGTTATTTTGAACCGAGACTATTCCATAAGGTAAAAGGGGTATTTTGCTTCAGATTGGTCACATTTATGGCTTCCTCATAAAGGGGTCCCAAACCGGATCAAAATCTTAAGGGAACCTTACATGAAGCACACTATCACTAAGTTGGAAGAAGGAAATGAATCAGCAAATTCTGTTTTGGGGAATTATCTAATGGAGCTTGGACTAAGACATCGTACAGAATCCAACAATAGGATAGACACTCAACGCGATCTCCTTCAATGTTCACAGGCTGATGGGATTGATTGTAAATTGGTAGACGTAGTTTCGGTTTCACAAATAGCAGAATTAGATAATGGTTAGGTATTTCACATCTGCAATCAAGCCTATCCCCTTGACTCGTAAGTTGGTAGATCTATAGGTGTGGGCAGAGAGCTGGTCAGGTAGTGGCTAGTTCTGAAAATTTTTACTTTGATGTTTGTTTTTGATAACCTTATACATTAATAATTTCATGCAGTTTTTCACTTTGATTTGTCGCTGTTGTTTCTATTTATTTTTTGTTTGTTTTGAATAAAAGAGGCAAACCTTTGGTTGCATGGAAAGCATCAGGGTTCTTTATTAACTGAAATCTTTGGGATAATACTGTGCATTCTTGGTTGAACTGATAGAATTTCTGTTAGCAAGTAGTTTTCCTAAATGGCTATACGCTCGTTGAAGTCCTGCTTAACCCCTGAAAATGATTAAGAATCTAAAGGTCTAGAATACTATTTTGAGGCTCCATCCATTTCACATCTAAAATGTCCTAGGGGGTGATAGCAAAGGACCCGGGAAAAGGAAGAAAGGTAAACAGTTTATTATATATAAATGATCCCATGCCATGATTTCAAAAGCCTAGAGGCTGTTAAGAGTCAAAACTCCTAAAAAGAAGCAATACATATCAAAGCAAAGTATCAGAAACATGAATACCAATTTGCCAAAAGGACTTCTCTGTCGATGAGCTGAAAAATAAATACATCTCTCACACAAAAGGACACTATGGATAGAATAGCCTGAAAAAAATTCAAAAAGAAAGGCATATGGAGGACTCAAAAGAACAAAAACTTCAAAAGGCACAAAAGTGCAATTGGCATGGGAATGAGTAACAAATGAATATTTCTGTTTACCATATGTTACGATCATGTGGTGTCTAAGCTAGAAAGTAACCAAAGACAGAGGTAAAATAAAACTCACCTACTAAGCCTCAAAAGCGTTATCTGGAATTTGAATATTTTGGTGTTCCCATTTTCAAAGAATGGACTGTCATCAATGATTTAAATGCACGTGTTTGCCAATTTAGAAATACAAGCATCTAGAAGAATTCAACTTATGGGTTTAACGATTAAACAGTCTTTTACTGGGAGAAAAGTTGATTCGAAAATCTGGGGTTCACCAGGTAGTCACCAATTGTTGCAGCTGCAACAATTTCCCAGAAAATTCTAAAAAAATTTCAGGGCCCTCCTTTTTATCTTGTTTTGCTCAACGTGTTTGGGTTTGCTTGATTTTGCTGATATTTTCTCAAGGAATATCTTTATGCCAATGCTGTTAATGTTGTTCTATGGCTTACATTGATTTCTTACCCCACCGTCAGAAGTTTTCAAGACTATGGATCGAAAATGCAGTTAAGTGCGTGCCCGCCGTTGTGGAGATGCAGTTGAGAGACGGTCCGATCCAAGGTATACTTCCTTCGATGTGCTTTACTTTTATTTTTCCCATTATCGGCGGCCTTATTGGAATACCGTCGAAACTTTTAGTCTCTACAGTTTTCGCCATCGCAGATGATGTATTGTGAGCCCTCCCGATGGTTGTATTAACCTCTTCCGATCCCCGCCAGTTTGATTCGAAAACCCTTAGTCTTTTTAACTTCCGCCGTTGCGGCTCTAGAAGGGACTATTCTTCCGATTGAGTTCAATTTATGTTTTCCTCTTTGCCGATCTTTTTCAATTAAGTCTTGTTTGTTTTACCTCCGATTTTGACTGGTCTACGGAATTCGGTGTCTTTACAGTTTCTACTGTTGCAGCGCTTCAACCAACTATTGGTCCGAGGTCTTAGTCTGGTGAACTCCGATGCAAAGTTTTTTATTTTGCCGATGCTTCATTTGACACTGTGGATCTCATAGTCATTTCACCATCCGCCGTTGTGGAGAAGCAGCCGACATGATTGCCGATACCCTAGTCTTTTTGCCGCCCAATAATCATGTTTTCCCGCCGATTGTTTGTTTACCAGGATGTATATATTGGGGGATTGGGGCTTATTATTTTCTAATTTTTTTTCTACGAATTTTTCATGTTGTCATTGTCATTTCGAGTAGGACACTGTACTCACTTTTGGTACCTCTTTCCTAGGTGGCACCACCGTGGAAGTTTGCGGTTTTTTCTCACCAGTCGAATAGTGCCTTGCCAGGTAGGCCTTTTTCCTCGTTTCTACCTCTTCCTTTTGAATTGTTGAACTAGGGTTGTTACCCTTGGTTAGTTCCCACCTCTGTGGTTAATGTACCTAGGTTTACTTTTTTCAGCACTCATATTGTTTTTAGAGTAGGTGACATTGTGGTTAAAAGGTGGGAATTAGTATCTTTCTTTTCTACCCTATATAGAAGAAGTCTAACCTTCCGTTCTTTTTTTATTTTTAATTAACTCTTGTCGCATTTGTTTTCAGAATTTTTTTATTTTTAATTAACTCTTATCGCATTTGTTTTCAGAACGCGAGATATGAAGAATGAGAAACTTTTAGAACTTGTGAAATTGGAGTTCAATATCTTCCACTCTTTGCAACAGAAAGAGTTACAATGTGTCTAGAGGTGATGAGCTCTGTGTTATTTTATATATTTTTTAAAATGTAAATGGATTGAGTGACTGGCAAAGTAAAATCCATGTCATTTGTATGTGTAGATGGTGGAAAAAATCGGGTTTCCTTGAAGTAACATTCATTCGACATCATTACGTGGAATTCTACACTTTGGTCTCTGGCATTGACATGGACCCTAAACATTCTGCATTCAGAGTGGCCTTTGTTAAAATGTGTCATCTTGTCACCATACTGGATGATATGTATGACACCTTTGGAACAATAGATGAGCTCCAACTCTTTACAGCTGCAGTTAAGAGGTAGTGGTTATGAACTAAAATATTTAGCCTGTATTTACATGAACATTTGTGTATATAATTAATGATGATCAGATGGGATCCGTGGGAACCAGAGTGTCTTCCAGAATATATGAAAGGAGTGTACACGGTGCTTTACGAAACAGTAAATGAAATGGCGCGAGAGGAAGAGAAGTCACAAGGCCGAGACACACTCAACTATGCTCGACAGGCTGTATGGACAATAATTAATAATTCCTATATTTGAAAGAAACATATATTCCATGGCCATCTGTTTTATTTCACTGGGTAGTGATTTTTTAAGTTGCATTGGGTGTGTAGTTGGAGGCTTACCTTGGTGTGTATCTTAAAGAAGCAGAGTGGATCTCCACTGGTTATTTGCCAACGTTTGAGGAATATTTCAAGAACGGAAAAGTTAGTTCTGGTCATCGCATAGCAATGTTGCAACCCATACTCATGTTGGACATTCCCCTGCCTGAACACATCCTACAGGAAATAGACTATCCATCGAAGCTCAATGACTGCGCATGTTCCATCCTTCGATTACGAGGCGACACGCGGTGTTACCAAGTACTACTTAACCTGCTATTTCAAAATAAAATCAAATGCACTTTGTATTGCAGTTTGCAATTGAATTTGTGATCATTTTTTGTTTTAAAGTCAATAATGATAATGACACTGTCATGGCGAATGCAGGCTGACAGGGCCCATGGAGAAGAAGTGTCGTCTATATCGTGCTGTATGAAAGAAAATCCTGGATCAACAGAGGATGATGCTCTCAATCATATAAATGGCATGATCGAAGACATAATCAAAGAATTAAATTGGGAGCTTCTTAGACTGGATAGCAATGCCCCCATATCTTCCAAGAAATATTCTTTTGACATCAGTAGAGATTTCCACCACTTGTACAAATTTCGAGATGGCTACAGCGTTGCCAGTGATGAAACAAAGGATTTGGTGATTAAAACCGTTCTTGAACATGTGCCTATGTAACCACAAGTCAACATATCGTATTTACATTTGAGTCTGAACTTAATTTGAATTAGAATTTAGGTTGGGTTACGTGGTTTAATATTGTCATTTTTAATTTTTAGACAATTAGGTAACTAAGTTGCTTGCTTATTTGTCAGAGGTTTTGGAATTTTTTTGGTAATTTTTTTATCTTAATTTTATTAATATTTTTTTTAAGAAATATGAATTTTGAAGTATTCAAATTATGTTTTTGAATGTATCAATGGATTCAACATCATCAAATACCATAAGGAATCCAAAATTATCCAAGTTTAACAATTATCATATACTTTTTCAAAAATTAATCTAAAATTTCTACAGTATTATGTAGAAAAAAAAACAAGAAAAAAGATACCGGAAAATGTTGAAAGTGTTAAAAACTGTTGGAAATATTAATTAATGGCAAATCTTTATATCAGATCTCATATATAAACTAGTTGAAGCTAGTTATTACAGTCTGTAATCTTAACAGAAGAGATTCACCTAGAAGCAAATGTTAGTTTGCATATAAATAGAAGAACAAGATTGTAAATCAAAGAGAGAATTCTAAGAGAATTTTGAGAGAATATTGTCCAAGCTCAACCTTTTGTGTTTGAAACTGTCCATATCTCTGTAAATTTCCAAGTTTATATTTAGTACAAATAGTTCTATGTTATGTCCCCACAAGTTTTATAAATCAATTGTTATGGTTAAATGTATGTCTCATTTAGGGGTACATTCTCTCTAGAATTACTTGAGTAAATGTTGTTTACATTTTCATTGAGTAAAAGTTTGTTTTTGAGACTGAGTGGTCAACTCAAGTATTCTTGAATAGAGGGAGTTAGACAAGTTTTATTCAACCAGTTTAGGAAATAAATATTGTCTTAAAAAGTGATAAAATTATTTTTCTAAATAAAATTTTAAAAATTAAAAATGGCTTCCACTTCTAGTTCAAACATCTACAGTTTGCAAACTCCAATCAATTTTTCCAGGAAATAATTACTAATATTGTTCTCTAACAATGAAGATTTTGTTCAAAGGTCAAGATGTTTGGGAAATTGTTGAGTATGGTTATGCAAACCGCATACAACAATGTCACATCGGATTTTGCTCAAAGGTAAAGATGTTTGGGAAATTGTTGAGTATGGTTATGCAAACGGCATACAAAAATCTCACATAAGCTCAGAAAGATGCCCCGAGGGAACAAAGGAAGATAGATGGAAAACCTATGTTCTGCATACACCAAGTCATGCATGAAAGCATACTCCTAAGAGTAACAACAACAATTACTGCTAAGAAGGCATGGGATCAAGGATAATTTTAGGGGCAAATTTTATCCCATGGGCTATTTTTAGGGATTTTTCTCCGAAAAAGATTGGCCATTTTGCATTTTTTGAACCCCTGTTTCGCCCAATTTTTATGGGGTACACGTTTTTAACCCTAAAAATCGCCAAACTATTATATAAACTATATAAAATCCTTGAAAATTAATATATTTTTTGAAAAATATCGCCAAACATTTTATAGTTGGCATTTTAAGAATTGGTAAGATTCGCCAACATTTATACACTTTTAAATAAGTATCATTGCTTAAACTCATCCCTGGATGGGACACATTGGAAACTGTCTATCAAGGTTTTGACAAGGTAAATACTTCCAGGTTACATATTCGTAGAAGAGGTTTTGAATCTCTGTCAATGAAAGATACAGAGTAAGTAGACTCATTCTACAACAGATTTGTTGGTATGATAAATCAACTGAAATCTCTTGGAGAAAACATAGAAGGCCAAAGGGTGGTTGAAAAAATTCTCAGAAGTTTTCCCCAAAGATATGAATCCTTGGTTGTGACCTTGGAAAAAAACAAAGACACGGTCGGTGTTTACCATTGATGATTTCCAAGATTCACTCATCAATCATGAACATAGAATCAATAGATTAAATACATCATTGGAAGGTGCATTTGAAACACAGCCATCCATAATTCATGGTAGAGGCAGGAGGAGAAATAACTCCATAGGTAGAGGAAGAAGTTCTTCCATAGGAGGACGTGGAAGTAGTCATGTGAATGTCATTGGTAGAGGACAGAATCAGAACATAAGTCATCCTAGTGGTCACATGTTTGATAAATAAAAATTTTACTGTCATTATTGTAATAAATTTGGTCATTATGCATATGAATGCAGGAAGAAACAATATGACCAAGGAAGGAAAAGCCCAAATTAGTCGACCAACACCAGCACTCCGTCGAGCACAATTTTAATGGCATGTGCATCTCCAATTGAATGCAATACTATCCAAAAAAGTCCACATGACATATGGTACTTAGATTCAGGCTGCAACAATCATATGACTGGTAATTTAATTTTTATTTTCCAGTATAGATAATTCAGTTCAAACTGATGTTACACTTGAAAATAATATCCAAGTCACTATTTTGGGAAAAGGTATTGTTGGTATTCTAACCAAACATGGGGAGAGTAAGTTTATTCCTAATGTCTATCATGTCGAAGGTTTGAAACATAATTTGATGAGCATTGGACAACTAATACAAAAACATTACAAAGTTTACATAGAAGATAATCATTGTGTGATTAAAGAAAAGCGTCCAAGCAACCAACTAATAGAAAAAGTGCCAATGACAAACAATCGCTTGTTTCCCTTAAGGATAATTCTAGACATGAAAGGGAAGAAAAATATAGGAGCTACATTCAAGGAAGAATGTGAGGAAGTAGACAAGCACTTCGACAAGAAAGAAAATGGAAACCTCGATTTTCAAGATGAATCTTGGCTGTAGCATTTCAGATTTGGACATTTGAATTTTGGTGGGTTGAAGCTACTACACACAAAAAATATGGTGTAATTATTGCCATTGATTGAAAAACCAGAGATAGTTTGTGAAGGCTGCATTTTTTGCAAGCAACATAGAAATAATTTTCTAGTCGAAAAGTCATATAGAGCATGCACACCACTTGAGATTGTGCACTCTGATATTTGTGGTCCAATGCAGACATCATCCATTGACTACAATTATTTTCTTACTTGTATTGATGACTACTCAAGAAAAACATGGGTATATTTTCTGAAACATAAATCAGGTGCATTTAGTTGTTTTCAATAGTTCAAGGCACTCGTGGAGAACCAGAGTGGACATCACATCTAAATATTAAGGACCGACAGAGGAGGTGAATATGTTTTGAATGAATTCCTAGATTTTTGCAAGACCCATGGCATACAAAAGCAATTCACTGCACGGTATACACCTCAGCAAAACGATTTTTTTGAAAGAAAGAATATAACCATTTTGGAGATGGCACGCAACATGATGGAAGCCAAGCATTTGTCAAATGAATATTGGGTTGATAGAGTTGCAACTGCTGTATATATCATGAACTGGTGTCCGAAAAAGAGTGTGAAGCACAAATTTCTTCAAGAATCATGGACATGTATGAATCAAAGTGTTTCTCATTTAAAACTTTTGGTTGTGGTGCATATGCTCATGTTCTAGATAAGCTAAGAAAGAAATTAGACAAGAAGGGGAAAAAATGTATTTTTGTTGGCTATTATGAAGACACAAAAGCATAAAGTTGTATGATCTTGTCGCAATGAAAGTGATCATCAATCGAGATGTTCAATTTGTCGAGAATGAATCATGGGATGGAACTATTGACATAAATGTCAAGATTGTGTCAAATGTCGACCATGATGACATGGTGGAGGAAGTGGTTCAAACAACACATGTAAGTCAATCGGTCGCAGCATCATCGACTCCCATGACACCACGACATGGTTCAACACAAGGAACATCAACACAAGTTGCAGCTCCAGCTATGTCAACAAGCACACCAAGAAGACAACAAACTCCATCAAGCATTTCGTCGAGGTCGACATCAATAGAACCAGTGAATACAAGAAGTCTGCATAAAATATATGAAGCTGATAACCAAATCCATTCTCTCTCTTTGCATTATTTTCTCCTATATATGATCCACTAACATTTGAAGAAGCTATCGAAGAAGAAGTATGGACACAAGCCATGGATGAAGAAATAGAATGCATTAAGAAGAATCAAACATGGGAGTTGGTAGAACATGCGCACGATGGAGGAAAAGCAAGCTTGCAGGAGTGCAAGCGGGTAACGACTAGAAAGTGACAGGTCAGGAAGATCGTGGCTGCTAAAGTCGGCGTAAGCCAGCAGACGATGCACGTATGAAGGAATATATGTAATTCAGGTCAATAGTGCCTTGTGTCAGTCTATGACAGCTTGTAACCGTTTTTTATGGCTGATTACTACCTGTAATAGATGAGCAGTATGTAGTCGACCCTGAGAGGTCCTATAGAAGTTATAAATAGGAAGAACCCACTTTGTATAAGGGTTGTTGATTTTACGGTTGTTGTTTTGTTGGGTGTGGGTCGTTGTTCATTCACGAAGTCACTTAATTTTTTTAAGAAAGCTAGGGTTAGTAGGAAACAAGACTCAGAGAAGAGTCTGGTAGCAGTAGAAGGTTGTTGAGTCACAGATCTTGCAGCAGTGTGCGCAGACCGCTTGTAGGAGAAGTAATCTGCAGCTGAGTGCACAAATAGTAGAGGTAGAAGAGTCAATCTAGGCTTTGTACAGATCAGTAGGAGTAGATAGAAGAATAAACCCGAGAGTATGAGAAAAAGAATATTGAGTCAGAAAGACATATCTTAAGAACAATCTGCAGAGGAGGACCAAATAAGGAAAGATTGGCTATGGAGTTGAGTTGAAAGGGGAGACTCACTGTTTTGTTTAGCATGTTTTTCTTTGTTTATTTATGGGAAAAAACACTGACATGGGTTTTCACTGAAATATGTGATAGCAGTATCTGGAAAGGAGAGAATGCGAATATGAACTTAATTCCCAACAAATTATAAGTCTGCAATCTTGCTTTGCACTTATCACGATAGTGGATACCTCCTCCAAGAGGAGGCCCTTGAATTGTATGTAAAAGAGAACTTTCTTTACAACAACATGGAATCATTTGAAATCTACACAAATTATAATATAAGTGTAATGTCTTTCTTTCGACTTATTAAAATATCAAATACCCATTCGCTTATGATATCTTAAAATATTCCTAATAGACGACAGCATCTAAATATCTTCATCCAACTTCAAAAATAAATATCATTTATTCTACATAGATGCTTTCCTACCTGCTATGATCTTTGGATCGATTCAATATTGTGCATACAAAACTCTGATGGGAGCCCTTTTGAGTAATGAAACCAATAAAATATATCCTTACATTCTTTAGATATATGGATGGCAGCTGCCACTAAGACTAAATCTTAATTATTCCCACTATAATATTCTTGGATTCTATAACTCTAAAATTATCTTGTACTAAAATTGGTTGTTTGTATCTATATTTCCTAAACCTTCAAAGTTACAAGCTGACTCTTCAAGAATTCTTACATTTACAATTTGTGATTCTTCATAATGAGGAGGCAATTTAACACTTTCAATTGCATTACCAACATTTTTTATCAAAATGACATCCAAATGTGCAATATCAATAATTGTTTTCATCTTCTTGCCAAATTTCATCTAGAGATATTTTCCCTTCAGAGACTTCATCTTTATTTCTTCCATCATCTAGACTTAAGAATAATAATTTACTATCTTTCCAACGGTTTTCTTTTTTCGATCCAACAACTGCATGGATCTTATTACTTCTACTTTGTTGCCAAGGTTAAGGTTAACACCTTTGTCTTTCTACTTGGAATGACTTTCGAGCCAAAAACACTACTCTACAGTCCATCCATAGGAACGGGACTCGTTGACTATGGTGAGTATTTATCAAGTCAATTCAGCTTGTCGATTTGGAAAGCCACAAGTTGCAAGACTAATCAAAATATTTGACAAAACTCGTTGAATTTTGGTCAAGCACCAAGTTATTCCGAGCTTTCCAAGTTTGCCAAATCTTTTGAAGTTTTCTTAAGTTTATGTCCGTGAACTTTTAAGTTCTATGTTCCTTGGTTTTTAATAAATCGAGCTATTGCTTAGTTTTGGGCTTGGTTTTGTAATAAATTGAGTTTGTATTATTTATATTTATTATTTTAATGATATCACGTATATAATATTTCAAAAATTTTATAAGTAAATTAAAAGTGAAGTTTTAAAGATTAGTTTAAGTGGTTATGAAGTAGAGATGATATTTCTTCCTCAAATTTGAGAAGTTCGTGGATTCAATTTTTATAATATTTTTAAGGCTAGATTTTATAAAAATAGTTATATCTAAATTTATTTTTAATATGTATTTCAAGAAAATTTTTAAGATAGGAATATTTTTGTTAATCAATAGTAGTTATGATTTTATTTATGGAAATAAATAAATGTTTAAGATGGATGTATGGTAGCTTTATTTCTTTTATGTTATAAAATGATATAAATTTTTTATTTACTTTATATTTTTAGTAACATATAACTCAACCTATTTATTTTTATCTTAATTTTAAAAACAAAATCAATAAGTATAATTATGATTTATATATTGTTTTTTTCAATTAAATTTCAAAATAATTTTTTTAACTACAACTTTATAACATCATAATTAATTAATATGAACATCAATTTATATATATATATAATATACTACACTATGTCAAAATTTTAAAATGTTGTTTTTTAAAATTGCACTAAATGTTTTTGCACCACTTGCACACACTAAATGACCTATATTGTTTTATAACAAATAATTTGATAAAGTTTCAATATGACCAAGATTTTGGATATTACACTATATCAGGATTTTCATTTACTTTACTTTTACTTTACACTCTTACTGTTACTTTCATTAATAAAAAGTAGACCCTTAAAATCAACTTTGTAAATTGTCAACAAACTAAAATCCTCCACAGGAGGTCACAAAACAAAAATTAGTTAGGTAGGATTGATTGGGCTAGGCATCCATTAATGCCCTCCAATCTACTTTCATTAGGTATATTTTGAAACATAGCATTGTTGACTTATAGGGTGCTTTATAAATCCTGCTATAAGCAAGTGTTAAAAGAAAACCCACATCACAAGTGCACCATGACCAAGGAGGTTAAAGCTGAGGTATAGCTTCCCTGCTCTCCCATATGAGTCACCAAACTAGTTGTATGGAGACGACACTATACCGTGCAGGCCGAACCATTGATCCACACTTGACACAAGGTATTTTAGTGGCCAAACATAGGACATCACCAAGGAGCAATTGACTCCTGAAGGAAGCTATTGTCGTTGGGAGGTGTTTCCAAGTCTTCTAGATTGGAACATTTTCCCCATCGCCGGTAGAACTGCCTCTTTGTTACCTTCACTAGTCAATTGGTGTGTGGACCCCATTGTCACTATCAATTGTACTTTTGAAAGGCCCAGTTACATATCAGCGGAATTTCATAAGGTCTTTTAGGCATTTTACACTTATTTTTATTTATAAATTCAAGCTACCTAACTCATAATTAAACATAACCTACATTTTGTGACTCTTTCACTAA
>LPNX010714510.1:82101-158221 GCA_001517045.1 Pseudotsuga menziesii
TTGTCTCATCACTTTAGGAATACTTCAATAGGGCTCTATTATACCCATTAAGAAATGGACATGTGCAATTCTTTCCCAATGCATGTACGCTTCATTTTTTATTATACTAACTTGTGTTTTCATTTCTTCCCCATTTAGTAAAATCATTATTTATTTTTTTTCTTACTTGTTTTTTCCCTTGTGCAGGTCTATCTCACTACATGAATTTGATGTCATCAAGCCCTCCGCATCATTTATTGGCCACCCAATCGCTATATCTCACCCACCTTCTCTTGAAACAACTTCCCCATGCTCTTCAATGCAAGAACCACCTCAAAAGAAACATTGCACACTTCTTCAAAGTGCTTCACCATCCACTGTTGAAACAATAATTCCTATCAATGCATTGAGCCCCTACACCTCAAATTGGTCCATAAAGGGTCATGTCCATGATAAATCAACCCTCCTCCACTTCACTAACCAAAAAGGACCTGGGAAGGTCTTTGGCTTTGACTTTATTGATAAGGATGGGGATGAAATACTTTCTTTAATGATTCTGCAGATGTTTTTTATGATCAAGTGTTTCCTAGCCATGTCTACCTCATTTCCAAAGGCACTATCAAACCAACAAACAAGATGTATAACCATCTTACAAATGAATGGGAAATCTTCTTGCAACCAAGCTCCATTCTTCAACATTTTCCACTAGAAAGCATTCTACTTCCACAAATGCAGTTCAACTTCAAAACTATTAAAGATATCAAGTCATCTCTTGTCAACTCCATTTTTGACATCGTTGGTGTTGCCAGAAACACTTCCCCTACTACCCCTATACATAGGAAAGATGGTTCAGAAACTATTAAAAAAACAAACCATATAAAGGACAACTCAGGTTTTAGCATGGATGTTACTTTGTGGGGAGAGCATTGTCATGTAGAAGGCCAAGAACTATCTACCTTGTGCTTGAAATAAAGGGAGGTCGTGTAGCCGAGTTTAATGGAAAGACAGTTGGGACTACATCCAAATCCATATTTATCATAAACCTGGATATACCAGAAAAGCACAAACTCACCCAATGGTTTGAAACAGAGGGATTCCATACTTCATCCCCGTCCTTAACTACACGATATACAACTTCTCCTAACCAAATGAAAAAGAAACGAACCCTTCTTGAAGTTGAAAACATTCATCCTTCTGAAAGAGCTGAATGGGTTTCCGTAAAGGCTACCATAACACATATTGATGCTGACAACTTCTACTACCTTGCTTGCCCTTTAATTTCTGATTCAAAACAATGCATGAAAAAATCATCATGAATTCTACCAATGGTTGGCATTGTACCAAATGTGAGGTTGACTTGTCTGATTGTGACTACAGGTATTTATTGAAACTGAAACTTCAAGATCACACTACCTCTCTTGAAGCAGTCATCGCGTTCGAGGATGCATCCACTGAACTGCTTGGTATTTCTACAAAGGACCTGCACTTACTTTCTTCTAATCCTTCTGCCATCAAGGAAATATTCTCTAAGGTTGAATGCACACAATTCCTATTCACACTTTCCATTAAAATGGAAAAATTTAAAGACAAGCCTCAATTGAAGGTCATCATCATGCACTCTGAACATGTTGACTTTGCGGCAGCGAGCAACTTACTGCTCCTTGAAATAGCCAAAATGGGGCACGCATAGAAGGCATTTAGAAAAAAAAATTGCCTTATTTTTTGTAATAGTTTAACTATATATATTTTTCCTAGCAACCTTTGCCATGCATGCAGACAAACAATTTCCATTCTGCATTACTATAGCTACAATTTCTACACTTGAAGCTACTCTTATATATTGCTTTTTACTTCGTATCTTATATACATATACAAAAACATTTCCAAGTTTTCCTCGACTTTAAATGTGTTCTCTTTATTGCATTTATTTTCTTGACGCCTTATTCTAATCTACCTTAATCCTAGCAATATCAATGTTAATGTTAGTTTTTTCATGTTCTAATATGTCATTTTAACACATGCACTTCTTTATATGTCAAAAAACATAAATTTCATATTTGTATTTTAGTCGTATATCATTTATTTATTTTTTTCCTTCCTACATTTACCTACTTACAATGCTTTCAGTCACTTACAATGCTTTCCTACATATACCTTGTATATTTATTTTTGTCTCGTTTTATTTAAATGCAATCACTTTTATGAACAATGAGTTACTTTTGGTAGTCAATTATACACTATTCCAACTACACACATTTATCATCGGCACATTATTTAGTTCTTTTTTCCACTTACAATGATTTCAATATTTCTTTTTTAAGGTACATTGAAAAAAAAACACACTACTACTACACAATTTATCAACAAATGCTTCTCTTTACATGTGATTGATTTACTTCATTTATCTAGCCATGTTTTCATTTTATTTTATATTTTTCTTTCTTCAAGAACTTTGCATCCCTTTATGTACCTTGGAAACAAAAATTACCATGTCCTACATATAACATCTTGTTTCTTTAGAATTTCCATGAAAAATTTGCAATTCCAAAGTCTCTTTACATGCCTTACATATAATCCCTTTATGTACCTTGAAAAAAAATATTGTCTTCTCCTACATATAGCATCTCGTTTCTTTAGAATGTCCATGAAAAAAGTGCAATTTCAATGTCTTTTACATGTCTTACATATAACATGGTGTTTCTTGTTTTCTTAATCAAATCTAGGTGCCTTCATTCCTTATCTACCTTTAGATATGTCTCCTCCATCCAAAAAAGAACATGCACATGCCTATCATTTGGCTAACAAAGACCGCATAAACCCTAAACCGTAGCTACAACTTCACATGTTCATACTGACCATCTTCCATCATTAGACTACCCTTCCACTTCTCAAACAACCTCTTCCCCAACCATCCCAAATACCATTCCTCCACCCAACAAAGCCACGCATTCCTTCAATGAAAATAACATATCTCAAGCACATCAATGCTTTCGCTTAAGGCTAGATAAGCTACAATCCATCCATGTTTGTTCAATTTGTAAAGAATCTTATCTTGGACTTCATTTCCGCTTTTTAAATGGCCAACATACATGTTCTAGATGTTATTCAGAAAAAAATTTCCACTGCTTCTCCCTCTGGAACAACATGGACCCCAATGAACAACCCCTTGTTCTAGCCATCCTTACACAAGTTGAAGAAATGCTCATTTCACGTGTCAACCCAATTTTGTAAGTAACCCATGCTTGTGGTGGACAATACAAATATAGTGGCCATACAATAAGCTTTCCACAAGACATTTCAACCATCCTCAGTTTTTTTCCTCGATGTGTTGAAGACTTAGACATTTTAGTTGTCACTCGTAAAATATTCAACAATCACTCCTATGATTGCATTGTCAGTAGATCCCATGTTCTTGCAGCCTTGGAATACAAGATATCACATGACCCATACTATAAAGATTTACATCTTGACCAACGTGCAATTATGGCTTTGCCAATTTCCCCCACTAATGTTTCCCCTTTTCTTTGACATTCACACTCCACTGCCCCTGTTAGAAAAAAAACATTGCCTTCTTTTTGTAATAGTTTAACTATATATAATTTTCCTAACAGCCTTTGCCATACATGCAAACAAACAATTTCCATTATGCATTACTATAGCTACAAATTCTCCACTTATAGCTACTCTTATATATTTCTTTTTACTTAGTATCTTATATACATATACAAAAACATTTCCAAGTTTTCCTTAACTTTAGATGTGTCCTCTTTATTGCATTTATCTTCTTGTCCCCTTGTTCTACTCTACATTAATCTTAGCAATATCTATGTTAATATTAGTTTTTTCATGTTCTAATATGTCATTTTAACACATGCACTTCTTTATATGTCAAAAAACATACATTTCATATTTGTATTTTTGTCGTATGTCATTTATTTATTTCTTTCCTTCCTACATTTACCTACTTACAATGCTTTCAGTCACTTACAATGCTTTCCTACATATACCTTGTACAGTTATTTATGTCTCATTTTATTTAAATGCAATCACTTTTATGCCTTCAAATTTACTTTTGGTAGCCATTGATACACTATTCCAAATACATACATTTATTATCAGCACATTATTTAGTTCTTTTTTCCATTTACAATGATTTCAATATTTTTTTAAGGTACATTGAAAAAAAACACACTACTACTATGCAATTAAGCAACAAATGCTTCTCTTTACATGTGATTGATTTACTTCATTTATCTAGCCATGTTTTCATTTTATTTTATATTTTTCCTTTCTTCAAGCACTTTCCATCCCTTTATGTACCTTGAAAACAAAAATTACCATGTCCTACATATAACATCTTGTTTCTTTAGAATGTCCATGAAAAATTTACAATTTCAAAGTCTCTTTACATGTCTTACATATAATCCCTTTATGTACCTTGAAAAAAAATATTACTATGTCCTACATATAACATCTCATTTCTTTAGAATGCCCATGAAAAAAGTGCAATTTCAATGTCTTTTACATGTCTTACATATAACATGTTGTTTCTTGTTTTCTTAATCAAATCTAGGTGCCTTTGTTCCTCATCTTACTTTGGATATGTCTCCTCCATCCAAAAACAAACGTGCACATGCCTATCATTTGGATAACAAAGACCGCATAAATGCACATAGGAGACATATTTACCAACAACAAAAAAGTTTCCCTCTCCATCCATATGGTAGAGTCTAATATTCCCCCTCCAAATCCTACAACATATGATCTTTCAAATCCTACCCTTCCATTTTCAGACCACAACGAAACAATCCTACTTCCCTCCATGCAAACCAAAGCTACAACTTCACATGTTCATACTGACCATCTTCCATCACTACCATTCCACTTCTCAAACAACCTCTTCCCCAACCATCCCAAATACCATTCCTCACCCAACATAGCCACACATTCCTTCAATGAAAATAACATATCTCAAGCACATCAATGCTTTCGCTTAAGGCTAGATAAGCTACAATCCATCCATGTTTGTTCAATATGTAAAGAATATTATCCAGGACTTCATTTCCACTTTTTAAATGGCCAACATACCTATTCTATATGTTATTCAGAAAAAAATGGCCACCGCTTCTCCCTCTAGAACAACATGGACCCTAGTGAACAACGCCTTGTTCTATCCATCCTTACGCAAGTTGAAGAAATGCTCATTTCACATGTCAACCCAATTTTGCAAGTAACCCATGCTCGTGGTGGACAATACAAATATAGTGGCCATATAATAAGCTTTCCATAAGACATTTCAACCATCCTCAATTTTTTGCCTCGACGTGTTGAATACTTAGACATTTTAGTTGTCATTCGTAAAACCTTCAACAATCAATCCTATGATTGCATTGTCAGTAGATACCATGTTCTTGCATTCTTGGAATACAAGATATCACATGACCCATACTATAAAGATGTACAACTTGACAAACGTGCAATTATGGCTTTGCCAATTCCCCCCACTAATGTTTCCCCTTTTCTTTGACATTCACACTCCACTGCCCATGATTCTAGTTTTCCTGCTGAAGATGTTCACCCTTATCAACCCGACATTTCAGAGCCAAACTCCCAAAAAATTTTTCCCTTTGCTAATATTCTACCCAATACAGACACAGAGTTCCAACAAATCAGAACCTTCTTGCAAACGCCTTCTTCATCTCCAACAAATGCAATGGATTGGCCACCTATAGGTTTGTCACCTGTCAATGAATACAATATAGAGGGCCTTTTCTCAATGGAATTTCGATCACTTTTCCCCCAAGGCACTGCCATGTTCAAACAACTACATTTTAAATCAGTTGATCTCCACGAGAATTGCATTGCACCTTCTTTGATACTATGATAACAGGTTCAGTTTCCACCCACGAATCCCCTACTACCTTTACAATCTCATCATGCGCTGTCATAGCCAATCAATAGCAGCAATCTTTATTAAAAAAAGCATTGAAGGCAACTTCCCCACAACCATCTTTGAACTCAACACCCGCTTGGAACAAACTCCTTCAGACAAACTACCATATCAAATCATGTGTTTTGGCACAACACTCCATGGAACACGGTCTTTCTGGCACAAATCAAGAAACGAATTGACAGATATGATTTCCCATCTTGGTTTCCCAACTTTTTTCTTCACTTTAAGTGTGGATGACACTAAGTGGCCTAACCTACATGTGGTCATGCCTGGGACACCACCCACTTCTTTTACCAAGCACCAACAATGGAGAAAACAAAATATCATCTCCAACCCACATCTTGCATTGCTCTCCATGCACCATAGGTTCACAATATTACGTGAAGAGGTCTTGCTTAAACACCTCCACGCACAGGATTTTTGGTATAGGTAAAGCTCCTTATCCCTTCTTCCAACAACATATATATTTTCCTTTTATTATTTTGCCACATATTACTAACACATATTTCATGCATAGGTATGAATGGCAAAGTAGAGGCTCTGCACATATTCACGGTTTCATGTGGTTACCAAATGCACCTGATATGGAGATGCTTGACTAGGAGAATGCAACTGAGATTCATAAAACTAAGGACTTCTTTGATCAATTTATTTCTACTTGGAACACATGAGATAACCACCAACAAGCCCCCTTCTTACCCCACTCTGATATGCTTGATCCATGCTTGTTATCTACTGACGACATTAAAAAAAAAAAACCTTTTCATGACTATACAGAACTACTCAATTACATCCAATGACACACAAAATGCACAACAAATGCATGCCTCCAAAAAAAGGGGTCTTCCTACACATGTCGTTATAATTCTCCATGGCCTTTACAAAACTCATCTTCCATGTTCATTGATACCAATGCCAAAAAAACATACAAACCAGCTCGTAATGATTGATATCCCTTCCATCCTATCAATATGGCATGGGAATGTTGATTGTCAACTAGTTCTCAACATACATGCCATTCAAAAATACATTGCTAAGTATGCAGCTAAATCAGAGACAAAATCTGAAAGCTTTCACCAAATGCTTCAATGAATTGTCCATGCTACACCACTTCTTGACCCTTCCATTGTTGCTATTCAAAAATTCCTTTCAGAAACACTTGTTGATCGTGACATCGGAACCCAAGAAACATGCCATATGTTGCAAAAACTACCTCTCACAGTTAGTAGTCGTACTTTCTTATCCCTCAATGTCAACCGAAAAACTTATAAACATGTTTCATCAGACAATCCCACATCCTTCACATCATCAAACTTCATAGCTACCTACCTTCACATCACCAAACTTTATATTATTAGAATTTGAACATGTTTGGTGACATTCAAAATGTTATGGATTCCACCTTTCAATAATTATATGGATTCTATATTCATAATCCACATTTAAGAAATGTATACATCAATTATTTTTATTTATTTAGTAGATAGATCCATAATTTTATGTAATGATTATTGATTGTAACATAAGAACTACATAAACTAACAATCCATTGTCATTTCAATGAGAGAACAATTATTTTCATGATTACTTTTGAAATCTAGATAATGTAATGGCCTATTATGTGAAAAAAAATAATGTCTTTAAAATATTATATCAACCATAACATTTTATTAGCTACAATTTGTGGTTCAACACTTCAAATTGTCTTTCTTGTTGTATATATCCACATCTCCTTGCTTTGCTTGCAACACAGGGTTCTTTTATTGCACCCCTAGGTACAATTGCTATTTTAGATTAGGTGAGTTTCTTACCATTTAAATTTAGATGGGTGAGACATGTTCATATAATATATGTAGGTTGAATTTAAAATAATAATTAAAAAAACTTTTAAAGGCTTTAAGTTAAAATGATTGTAAATTATGTAAAACATATTTACATAAATAAATTTGTGATTTGTATTATAAAAAGATATTTAAGTTGGTATTTCAAAATTTGCAACAATATTACAATCATGCAGTGTTTGGGTGCATTCTTTTAACTCTATGAATTGATTTTGTTTCATGGAGATATATTTGAGATGGTTTCCATTTTTTATAATTTTGAGAAAAAAAATTGCCTACTCTACTATATATTTATTATATGACAATCATTTTCATCATGACTCATCTACTTAGAAAATTTGCAATATAAACTCGTTGGGGTACTTACATATTCATGCATTGTAAGGAAAACCGTTGGAGAGTAGTTTCCTCTGAATATCTCACACGAGATACCTCTGGTAGGCAAGGTATTTGGAGCTCCCATTTCCAAATAATTTCTATGTGTGAGACACTCATTCTTATGGTGACCCTCTGTCATGTAGTTGGTACACCATATTTCTTCTCATTTTTTCTTCCCCTTTCATTTCCTCATTTAAAGCCTTAATGTTATCAATGGAATCCTTCGCGGTTTCCCTCTGGTCTCGTGCCTCATGTAGTGTCTGGGGCACTAATTGTGCTTCCAAATCACTAATGCGTGTACAAAATCCCTTAATAAATTCACTTAAACTTGCCATTCTATCTTCAACCTATGTTGTCTCTATGCATGATTTGCCACACCTGATGCATCATGCCTTGATGGAATTTCCTTATCCATATGCAAACTCACTATACCCCATTTACTCACCATAGCCTTGATGCTTCAGTAAAACCCTTTAATACACGTCTTTGAAGACATACACGGGTCACCATCTTACAACTCACGTATACGCATCTTGCACCACTCTCACCCATGTACATCGGATTTTCTGCTGAAAAAACAAAAAATATTTGGAGTTTTCACAATCAAGCAATGAATGCGTTGATTCTTATCCTTTCATATGACAAGTAATGCAATGATTCCTTCCATTTCCCATTGATCCTGGATATATATTGAGCTATTGTGAAACATTAGAGGAGGATAAACTTGGAGAGTAAGGAGATTATAGCATAATTTTTTACCATTCGTACATGCTTGATTATGCATTTCTTTGTCCTTTGAGGAAACCATTGGTTCTCTTTTCCCAAGATTTCTATTGTCTTTGTGAGCTTGCCATCTTATGGAGGATTGAAGTGGTGGAGGACTAGGTGGATGGACTCGGCTTCTCGGTTTTGACGAGGTGCTGACAGAGGTTGTCATATTGTATCTATGTTTCACATTAATAAAAATATCCATTTCCCGTCCAATTTCATGTGCAATTGTGAATATTTGTATCCATGCATGTGATTGCTTTATATACATGTTTAAATTGAATATGCTAGATTAGATACTAACACATTATATATCATATTTGTATATCTTTTTATTGTTGAGGACGAAGTGTAGGCACAAGTTTTGATCGAGAGCTCAACGGTGGTCATCTTTGAACATTTGATTGAGGTATGATTCGTATTCCTTAGTGATTAGTTTATTTTATGTATCTAGCATGCTTGAGAATGGATTGATTTCTGGTGTCATATTTTCTGTTGTGATCCACCCCAAGCCATAGGAAGTTTTTCTCCGTAACATTTTCCTCTACTATTTCCACTTCAAGGACTGCTCTACAGGTATCTTCCATTGCATTTTGCAACTTCTTTTTCTGCTCATCTATTGCATCCCTCTCTGCCTAAAGTTGCCTATATTTTTCTTTTAAATTGTCTCTTTCTACATCATGTTTCATCATCTCACTGAAGCTATACTCATCTCATCCCTTAATTTTTTCTGCTATGCTTTGGTGAAGGCTATGCATTGTATGCATATGTATTTTTTCTAACTTCAAGTCAACATAGAAACTCTTTGACATAGATCTATAGTAACTCTTGTTCTTGAAAACTCCAGGATTTTGGTGTTAATTTGACAACTATTTTCCGTGCAACTAAGGATGGTTGCGGAATTATTATTTATTCTTTGTCAACACCGTCCTTCTTCTCTCCTACCACTTGTGTAAGATCTAGTGTTATTTCTTCTAATTCTTTTCATAGCCCAACCATTTGACCTATGAGGTGTTGAGCATAGGTTGTCATTAATGACACCCATAAATGACAATGCGTGACAAGGGGACAAAGGAGTGATAAAGGTTGAATACAAATGTTGATGACATGGAATGACATGGGAAATGGATTGTACATCCCAAGGAAGAAAACATACTGGAAGTTGAAGTGATCAACTGAAATGTTGGGCATGTGATCGAATTGGACATGTGGATGCCAATTGTCACACATTGAGATGCTTCACTTGTGGCGGTGTTGGCCATAAATCCCAAGTTTGTACAAGTTCAAGAATAAAATTCATGAGAAGCTTCTTATACTCATCAAAGTCAATGATTCTTTGAAAAAGAATGACACAAGCATACTAAAGACTAAAGAAGAAGCAAATTAAAAAGAAGATTTGTGATCCAAAAAAAAAGGACATTATGATAAAGAGAAAGATCAGATCTAGGAAGGCACCTTGTAGTCATAAAAGATGTGTGAAAGTATCCCTAATTGGTCAAAACAATCAGCATATTTAAGGGCATCCTGCAACGAGAATTTTCAACAGCAGTAAAGGGAAGATTTGAAGCTTTGCTAAAGCATTTTAAGACATACCTTTCTTATATGTAGGCTGATTTAAAGTGTTTTTGAAGGACAAGTTTGGTCTCTCTACAAGATTTTATCAAAGATAGTCAAAGGTCCAAAGGAATAAATTTGAATTGTGGGTACAATAACTGACTATAGCAACAAGAAGTAGAATATTGTTATGGAGAGAAATTCCTATGGCTTGGGGTAACATAATAGACAGCTTGACTCCAAAAATCAATCCTTTCCAATATGCAATAGAAATTAAATATCTAACACTAAAGGATCAGACCTCGTACCTTATTTCGGACGGTTGAAGTAGATCCCCGTTGAGCTTTCCAACTTCATCTTGAATTGATAAATTACTTCCTCAACAACAAGTAAACAATCCAAGCATACTATATATATTGGTGTTAGATCTATTCTAGCATATATAATCAACAATGTATAAGCATTTGAAAACATCCATGGATAAAATATTCATTCAAACATACATTATTGGACAAGAAAAGATATTTCTATTAATATAAAGTCATAGATTACAATGAATACAACCTCTGTCGGCACGTCTGTGAATTGGAGAAACTGAATCCCCCACTTGGGCCTCCACCACCTCAATCCTCCGTCTCTTGATAGCAAGCTCACAAGCAAAAGGAAAGCTTGGGAAGAACAAAAAAGTGCTCCAAGGGACAAAGGGATGTAGACTCAAGCATAAGTTCTAGAAACAATGGACTGTAGTTTCTTTGCTCTCAATTCTCTCATATGCCTTCAATGTATCATAGAGTTCCTTATATAGCTTTTCAAAGGGGTAATGAAAGGTCGAATCCGAGCGATATCAAGGCATAAGGAAGGCGAGGAGTCAAGTGAGTTGGATCCATGTCAAGGAAAACTCCAAAATTATTTGGATTATGCACACATCCTGATGTACATGGTTTTAGGAGTCAAACCCGCGTATATACACGATTAAGGGTTTAAAAGTCATGTGTATCATTTTTCACATGTTTTTAGGGATGGTCAAGGAAACATCAAAGGACAAAAAATGGTCCAAGGGGTCTAAGGAGTCTGCAAAGAGATAGGGAAAGGCCATACAAAGTGTGATTCACCTGGAGTGGTAAAATCAGCTATAACAGATGCCCCCTAATGTGTGAGGTCAAAGGAGTCATACGATGGCCAAAATACATTATAAGTCTATCCCAGAAGTGGAGTGATGAAGAATCCCAAATGGAAGACCAGCCACCTAATCAGCATAGTACAATGATACAACTCTACACAAACTGCAAATACATATAGCAGTCCTGGATACATAAGAGTACAATGGCCATGAATAGGCATGATACAAGATATCACATAAGTGGTCATCGCCATGTACAATATACATAGATTAGAATATCCATGATGAAGATATACAAAGGACCATGATCTCCATAATGGCTAAAGATATATAATGGATCAAGATCTCCATAATGGCTGGAAATGTCTGACATATACTGGAATCAAGTCACAAGAGCTGAAATCTCATGAACACTAGCACAATCAAGGAGGTAGCATATAAGATATGCCACCAATCTGGAAGGTCTTCTACAAAAACCGCTACGAGTACATGTCCCACTATGTGAATAGAGGTGTCGAGGTCGAACATAGTAGTCCATCGTCTGATTACCAGTCATTGATGTTTACCGTTAACAGACACGAGATCACCCACCGATAATGAAAATGGGAATCAAGGTACTAGAGTGCAAACTAACAAGTGTGAATAAATGTGTTGAGATCGAACACTTCAGAGGATCCATCGATCAGAGGACATTGATGTATTCCCAAAGACTGTTGATGGCGATAGAACCTGCCACTGATGACTGAAAGTCTTAAGGCACTCAAAATGACTCTAGATTCAGATCCCAGAATAAATGATCTAAAGTCGATGGGATGAAATCTGGTGGAAGGAGGGAATTAAGGCATCCCCCATCATCCAACACGAGGTACTCAACAAAGTTGTATAATGTGGAAGGACTCGATCATAAGGTGCATGAACCAGTATCTATACTGGGAATGGCTGACATGCAAAGTCAAGATAACTGAGGAATGGACGACTCAGGCTTCAACTTCCTTCAAACAAGAGAATAATGGAAAATGGTGACTGAATAAAGGCAGCATAGACTCGATATACAAACCGGGACATCTTTGCGACATAGGAGGCATCGACATAGGCTTCATGGGGACTAGAAGCTTAACCAGTCAATGCAGATAAACTCAGATAAACGAGTACAGCTCCTAAAGTCAAACTGTAAACCCAACCAATGGATGTGATATATAGTGCTTTGTTCAAAGGCGACACGAATCGACAGCTGCCAAAGATAACATCTTTCCTTATCCATCTTTTTGGTTTTTTGATTTTTTTTGGAATTTTTCAAATATTTAAAAAGCTTGAAAAAGAATAAAATTGCTTTATAGTTATAGACTAGTAGGAGATGAGTGTCATGAGGTCAAACAAACTAGTTCCAAGCAGTGGAACATATCTATGCTCAATGCAAGGATACATGTGTAGGATATCGACACTCGGGGGAAAATCCCCTCCCGGTAAAAAGGGAATCAAGCTGCAAAGGATATATAAAATGGCTCTACATGGCTAGAAATGAGACAAGCTCGGGCTATATGGCTGAAGTGCAATGTCAGGGAAGCCGGCATAAATCTCAATAAGGCAAGAAAAGATCATGATAATGCAATCACAACTTGACATAAGGGAGTCCTGAGGGAAGTAGGCCAGTAAAATATCAAGAGGAGTATGGGGCTCTTACGAAATTTCATGGCAGTACTATACAACGGACTCCCACACCCTAAAGGACAAAATGTCAACATGGGCACCAAATGCAAATAAGGTGCTAACTAGGGTACCCATGTAAGGTCAAGATCTACCACTCATATCATGCCATTTCTAAAACAGCAAGAAGGTTCTGTGACATAATAGAGTGGGTTCGTACCTAAGGTTATGATGAAACGGTCATAAGTTCATGCAAAATGCAAATGGTGATGAAACCTAACCTATATGGCAGTTTAGACATGATACCTAAGATCGGCATGAACGGGTCAATCCAATGGCTGAAACGGCACTGGAAAAGGCCTCCTACATCATGAGTTAGGTAAAAAATGGTCCAAAATGATTAGAAATTGTCGAAACTATAGGAAAGGGGGTAAAAATTTTCAAAATTTTGAAAAAATTCTATAAATAGTAAACAATTCAAAATATTATAAAACATTTGAAATTTTTACCCAATTGAGCTCAGATTTTCAACAGCAAATTCCAGGAGATCCAGCTGGTGGAATCCACTACCGTTTCTTCCAGGTACTTACCCATGCTCTTCTCTTTCATTTTGATGCAATTTTTATCAAACTCCATGGTCATTTGAGGTTTCTAGGCCAAACCAAAAAGGGCACTATGGCCCACGTGGAAATCGAGGGTTTTTCCACGTATAGGGCTAAATATACGTGGAAAATGCCCCCAAAATCGCGTACATATGCGGCTGTTTGGCAAACAGTCGTGTATGAGGCTGCGCATAAGGTTTTTCAAGTCATCTAATGGGAAAACTTGCAATTTTTTGTGCAGGATGGTCCTAGAATGGAGAGGGCGTGAACATGGTGAGGTAGAGGAGGTAGTGAGGGCTGATGTAATTGCTCAACAAGCTCTACGTGCATGTGGACTCTATAAGTTTTGGTGTATTGGTGGCTTGAGGGCCAAACCAAGACTATTGCATATGTTGGTGGATTACTGGGATCCATACTCTAAATCCTTCCAGATAGATGGGATGTCCCTCACTATAGAGGTGGAGGACATATACTTCATTACCAGGCTTTCTCGACGGGGGGAAGTAGTGAACCTTCGTTCTCGTGGTGGGCCCGGAGGTGGCTTGACTATCGATGAGTACATTGTAGTGTACTACTATCTAGACATAGAGAAAGTGGGGAGTCAGGTCCCTACCAACTCTATACAAGTGCTAGGCCTAAAGACAATACTATTGACATTGGGAAAGATAGCAGGCTTGGCATCACTCCACCAAGCCTCGTGGCCTCTGATGTTCTATGCAGTGGAGTGCATGAGACCCACGATTTATGACTGGGGCACTACACTACTGAGCAACATAGAACATTAGCTCAGTGAGTGTAAGGTGGGCAGAGTGCGGAACTTTGGGTTCAGCATTATATTGAGCACATTTTTCTTTGAGCGTGTTCTAGGATTGAGCCCCAGAGTTGACGTTCCTCTTCATGGGGTTCGAGATCCAGCCCAATGGCGCTAGGAAGATGCGATGTGCAGAATAGGAGGAGGTAGGGTGGCCATCCCCTATCCAGTTGATTTATTTCCGTGGTAGCGATGACAGATAGTTGCCATCGATGACTACCCCTATGTGGGGATAAATTTCCGTGGGGACCCAGACATGCCGCTACCACCAGGATCGGCATATGGTGATATAGGTAACGAATCTCGACCCTCTCTTTTAAATTTTTGAGTTATTTAATTTTTTGTGTTTTCTAATTATATGGAATCAAAAGACATATTTTTGTGTGACAATACATAGTGACATCTACCATTTGTGTGCAGATGTGGGACCACGGTGACCAGAAGGCTTCCCTCGTCACAGATGAAGGGGAAGAGGACATGATATCACAGGTGTGGATACGGAGCAAATGCTCAAGAGCATTCATACCAATTTTGTGAGGATGACACATAGGGTTCCCATGGCGTAAGTCGAGGACTTTCCTGAGGCTATGCAGTGCCAGGTGGTGGGTGTACCATGAGTATGGGTGCAATTATTCCAACGGCTAGCTAGAGCCGTAGTGACCTTCCATGATCACAACCTCCCTCCTCCTCCACAAGATTAGATACCTGGGAGTCTATAAATTTTGTACTACCGTGTATTATATGTTGGTGGCTCGAGAGCCCCATTTTTGTATCATGACACTATGTATTACCACATTTTGGATGTTATATAAAAAAATTTATGGTGATCGGTTTATTTATTTACATGTGTAAAAATTTGTGTCTGTGATGAATTTATTGTGTATGAAACAAATGCCAATCTAACACGTAGTTAGCATATGAGTCAGCAACTTGATTATTAATTCTTAGAATGTGTATGTATGTTATATTGTCAAATTGTCATTCTAATAATCTCACATGTAAGTATCTTTTTAATAACATCGAATCTCTAACATGGTACAAACCATTAAGTTGTGACACTACTAACTCTGAATCAAGACGTACCTCAAGAGAGAGAATGCCATGTGAAATGGCATCCTGTAGAAGCTCAATAACGACACTATATTCAGAAACATTGTTTGAAGATGGCCACAAACATATGCCTCCTGTAGACAGTACCTGACCCATAGGAGTATAAATCACCCAAGCAGTAGAGGATGAGTGTTGAGTGTGACGTCTCGCACCATCCGCAAATCCTATGTAGGTGGAAGATTCCATTGACGTTTTCCAAAAGAAATGGAAACTAATCACAAACGTGATCACGATAAGAAAAAGATCTAACTATGTAAAACTGTACAATAATATACAATAACCAGCCTTGGCTGAGAATCACGCATAGTACTTCTTGAGATAGATCCCATTTCTAGGATCCGCCAAGGCCATTCCCTCATAATCCACTAACTCATAAGCACCCTTCTCTAACACACGTTTGACCATGTAAGGACCACACCACATGGGATTAAAATTTCATGTCCCCAAGGGTTCTTTTAGTTGATCTCACAAAAGGACCAATTCTCCCTCACTAAACCTCCTTGGACGGATATACTTATTGTACTGAACCTTTACACGACGTTTATTTACTTCTAGAGCCACCATGGCATCTCGACGCTGCTCATCAAGTTGCTCCAGGAGGACCAAACGCTCCTCCAATGGTGAAGTGTCTGGTAAGAGTTCTATGGCTAGCTTCAAAGAAGGAATCTCACACTCAACCGACAATATTGACTCCACTCCATGTACAAGTTGATATGGAGAAAAACCTGTGGCAGTCTTAATAGCGATTCTATATGCCCACAAAGCAGGATATAACATGATGTGCCAATTATTCTTGCTCTGTGCGATGGTTCATTGGAGAATGGATTTGAGTGATTTATTCACTGCTTCTACCTATCCATTTACTTGAGGGTAGTAAGAGGAGGAATGCTATTGCTTGTACCCAAACTTTGATGCCAACTCTTCCATCATACGATTCTGAAAGTGCAATCCATGGTCAGTGACAAGCTCTTTTGAAATTCTGAATCGAGTAATAATCTAGTTGAATACAAAGTGGGAGGCTATCTCACCATCGGATTTAACTGTAGGCATAGCCTCAACCCATTTCGTGAAGTAATCAATAGCCACTATGATATGATGATGCCCCCCAGCCGAAGCTGTGTTGCAATCCATAAAATCAATCCCCCACATAGTGAAGGGAATAGCGGTGATGATGGGATGTAACGGGGTAGGTTTCAAGCGCATATTACGTGTGAACACCTGGCAAGGGTGGCATCTCTTGACCGCATATATACAATCCTTATAGGTTGAAAGCCAGAAATAACCCGCTCTTAAGACCTTTTGGGCTAAATAAATCCCAGATAAATGACCACCACATGCCCCTCTATGGAAATCATTTAGCACTACCTCAGCCTCTTCATGAGTTAAACATTAATGTCATAAAATGGAATCTACCCCACAGTGGTACAAAGTGTTATCCACTATGAGGTAATTCTTCGACAGGTGAGGTAATCGTCGTCGTTCATCCCATGAGAGGTGAGTGGGGACCTTCAATGTTTGTAAATATATAATGATATCCCCATACCATGGGTCTAAAGTTGAGATTAATAACATGTATTCATCGACAAACGTATATTCACAAACCAACTCCTCGGCCTCACTTGGGAAATCCGATATAAGCTCTACAAAAATTAAAGACTTCTTCGATTTTGCTTAAACAAATTCGAGATTGAATTCTTGCAGGATGATAATACAGTTATTATATTTTCCCCCAATCATCCTTCGAGTGAGGACGAATTGTTACGGATTGACATGGGCTACAACCAAGGTTTTGCGAAGGAGAATATAATGTCTCAACCATTGAACCACATGTACGGTAGCTAAAGCAAGCTTCTCGACATGAGAATAATGAATCTCTATGTCAATAAGGTTTTGGCTCAGATAATATATGAATTTCTCTTGGATCTCCTCATCCTCTTGAACCAAAACCATACCAATCGTCTCCATGGACGCAGCCACATAAAGTAGAAAATCACGGCTATAGTCTGGGGGACTAATCATCAGGGCTGATGCTAGGGCTCGCTTGAGTGCATCAAAGGACTCCTAAGCTCAGTCATCCCAACAAAAGGTGGTGTCCTTCTTCAATAGACGCATGAAGCCTCTAGTCAAATTGGCAAAATTGACCACAAATCTCTGTAAGAAGTTTGCCATGCCTTGCAAACATTGAAGATGATGAATATTCTTTGGGGGAGACAACTGAAGTATTGCCTCAACCTTCAAAGGGTCGACTTTTATACCCTCTTTAGAAACAATGAATCCTAACAAGTGACCTGACTTCACACAAAAGATGCACTTATGAGGATTTAACCTAACCAAATAATGGTGGCATATTTCGAACACCAATCTCAAGTGATAGGAATGACACATTCTCATGCGAGAATGAGCAGCAAGGTCATCCAAAAATACTTTGATAATTGACTTGAGATCATGGAAGATCAAGGTCATTGCCCGCTAAAAAGTAGCTCCAGCATTCTTAAGGCCAAAAGGCATTTTTTGATATGCAAACATTCCCCAAGGACAAATAAATGCAGCCTTATGTTGGTCCTCAGGTTTAATTTGTATCTGATTATATCTAGAAAAGCCGTCCATAAAGGAAAAAACCTCACTACCCGCACACTCATCCAAAATCTGATCAATAAATGGTGTGGGGAAATTGTCCTTAGGACAGGCACGATTCAAATCACGAAAATCATTACATATGCAGATCGTTCCCTGCTTCTTATCTACCAGAACGAGGTTTGAAACCTACTCTGTCAAGGGAATGGGATAGATAAAACCAGCTTTCAATAGTTTCTCTATCTCTTCCTTAATCGCGGGTGCTTTCCTAGGATTCACCGCATGCAGGCGTTGTCGAACAGGCTTAGCATTGGGATAAGTCTTAATCTCATGTTCGACAATACAAGGGTTGATACCTAGCATTTCATCATAAGACCAAGCAAAGATATCATGAAATTCTTTCAATAGCTTGGTGTATTCTTGAATCTTAGCATGGGAACATTTCGCCCCAATATAGACATTCTCTATCTTGCCAAGATCACGAGAGATATTGATAGGAATCATTGAAGAGATGTTTTCCATGTTTCCATCAGCCATCGGACTAGGAAAGCTTAATGGAACCATAGGACTACAAAATCTCTCACTAAGAACTTCCCTAAAGTCCTCATGCTCCAAGCAGTCAAGCTCAGGAAGAAAGTAATATCTATGATAGAGTTCCTCGCATCGTGGCTCAACTCCTAACATAGCCTCAATAATCACTTCATCTGAAGGGAAAACCATATCAAGGCAGTCATGCACGTGAGAAGACTGCACTGTCCATGCCAGCAGCACATAAGGGTCCTCCTCCTCCGTCCACGAAGAGGAAGGACTGGGCTCTGCAACAGACTTAAGATAGCTTGATAAGCTATCATAGTTGTAGGCAACGACACGTCTGTCGCGATGGGCTCACTCAGCGTACTCGGTATAGGAAGAATCCAAGGATCTTCCATATGACTCGTGTGAAAAGACACCGATCTCATAGATTTTGAAGCCTTACCGGAACTAGACCCTATAATAAGGATCAGTGCAAGACAACTAAATATTCCCATGAGGGATGGATACATGCCTACACCCACACTCCCAATTGTTGGTTGAGAGTGTTCAACGATCGGGATCGAAGCTCCCGAAGATGCAGTAACAGACGGATTCTTGAATGTCATTTGATCAATCATGACTATCTTCCCGTTAAATGGAAAGTATACAACGCAGAATAGGGAAGAAGCAACGGCTTGCATACTATACATCCAATTCCTACCCAGCAAGAGATTGTAGTCAAGGGGTGCATCAACCACCTCAACCTCTATCGCAACAGTCTTCCCTCCCAAACGGACCTTAAGGGAAGGGAGGATGCCGTGCCACCTAAACGATCTCCCATCGAACGTAGTTAACATGGTCACTAATTTAGACAGCTCAGGGGAACCTAAACCCTTCCAACACGATAAAGACATCACAGAAGCAGCAGTGCCTTCCTCAATCACAGTGCGCTTGATGGTTATATTAATACATTCTACGTGAATCAAAAGAGACACATAGTAAGGCAAGAGAGGCTGAAGTCCTGCGGTTTTAAATTTAATCACGGAGGAAGAATCATCATCATTCACACCAAGGGTAGAAAGAAAATCCTTCCTTTGTGAAGGACAACTCTGAATCACTTCCAACGCAGACATCGCACAAGGAGTGTGGCCCAAATCCTCGACAACTAAATAGTTCTGGGCAGCTTGAGAATTAGGATTGTGTGCCAAATGCTTAAGGACTCCCTTAGGAATGTGAGGTACAGCTTTAGGTTTATCCATAGGTTTCTCAATATGCAAAGGAGACCTTGGTGAATCAGGCTCCTTTCCTGGGCTAGGTTGTGATGAACCATATTCCTTTGCATGGGTCACAAATTTTGCAGCATGTACCATGTTAATGCAACCACGATCACGACCACTGCTAGACTGATCATGGGTCCTCGAGTTCATATTTTGATTGTGAGGTAAAGCGTTAGTTAGCACAGCTGGGCCCTGTGCCAAGAATCTCGAAGCTTCATTGATACGAGGGCACAAGTAACTGAGGTGATCATCCTTACATAACTTGCAAGAGAACTTAACCTTACATTTAGCTTTCTTGTCCCCCTTAGCATTATGAGCATTCTCATTCCTATTCCCACCATTACGATTATTCTTACCCTTATTTTATTTCGTCTGGGATACCAGTTACCCTTCTGGTCCGACGATTGCACCAAAAGTACACTCGCCATTTGGGTGGGTTGAGACGAAGCCATGGCTTGTCCCGAAGAAGATTGGTTGATAGAAAATTGACTAACCTATTTGGCAACTGAATCCACAGGTTTAGCACTTGCACAACCAAAAATGCCATCGGCATGTGGTCCAGGTTTGACTTTGGGGTCGAAACTAAAATGCGGAGCATTGGGAATAATCTCATATAACAAACCAGACTGAGCATAAATCAAGTCCAGTTCCTGCACCCTAAAAATCACTTGTTCCTCATTCTGCACTCTAAATGTAGAAACAACCTTTGCTATATATGGAAATAACGACTTAAGGAACCATTCGAGGAGGAATTTCGGTGGTATAAAGGCTTTAGTTAACCTCTTCCGTCTACGCCACTCTTGGATATGATCCGAGATATGTGTGGCTTTATCCTGTCGAAATGTTGACAAGGGTTCAGTACCAATGTCATAATGCACTGGTAGCTGGAAGTGGTTAAGAAAAGTCATCGCTAGGTCATCGAACAAAGCGAATGCCCCCCTAGGTAGCTCTATATACCATTTCGCGTCGGGCCCTGTAAGGGTGCGTTGAAATAGCCTTAAATGGATGGAATCCTAGTGTAAGGAATTTGAAGAGAACCATAGGTGAAAGGTAGTAACATGTTCACTTGGATCCTCTCCCAGTTTTCCCTTGAGCTTAGGTATGTCCGAGGGAAGCTTAGTAGTGACAGCCGGCCAAGTCGGGTCATGAGCTACAGGATCATTCGTCAATATCAACAAGTCAGGAAGATTCACTGTTGTGAGGAAAGGGAGCCTAGGATGATGAGGTTGATGGATAGCTCCCTGATAGTTCTAATTCACATAGGTCTGATTACCACCATGGCCTTGGCCATAGTTCCCTCCTCCCGTTTGACTCGTATAGGGTGGCATGGAAGCACCATAGTGTGGTGGAACCTGACTATTGGGAGATACAAAGCTGTAATTTGGAGAGTAAGTAGGTTTTTGATACCCGCCCCTATAAGGTGAAGAACCCTGTCCATACTATGTCCCATGATAGGGTCCAGAAGCCATCACATGAGATGTTCCATGAGACACTCCATAAGTAGGAACATACGCTCTAGAAGTAGGAATATACACTCCGGAAGTAGGAATGTGACACCTAGAAGTATGAGCACGACCTCCTGAAACAATGAGTGGTACATGAAGTTGAGACACAACCAATCTAGTAACCATAGTACAGACATAACTCATAGCAATGTTTCAGCCCGAAGGACCACATGAATGAGGTGGAGGGTGAACATTCGAAGAACTAGGGACAGAGGACAGAGGGATCTATGTAATTAAGTACATACTATTCCCTATAGTCACTCATCTTAGATCTGGTATCCTAATAGGATCACTAACCCTAGACCTAGGAGGAATGTGTGATGTAACTTCCACCACCGGGATGGAAGGTGCAATGTGACTAGTGCTCCCAAACCTCTCTGCATGGTAAGGAATGAGAGTGCCCCCAGGAATAGTGTTAGGCTCGAACTCGGATTCGACATGAAATGCCAAATCATGTGTAGGAAAACCAGACATACCATAACTAGTGCTCACGGGTTCAAAATGAGTCTCGCCATCCTCCGGCATTCCATACCGACGATGCATCAATGGGGAGTCAAATCTAGAGTGAGTGGTTATATCATGAAAGGTTCCTATCTCAGAAATCACAGGACCTAACTTAGTCAATTCGGGTGAAGGATCATAGGTAGGAGTAAACTCCCCATCTTCCACCTGAATGGGAGAAGGTGGTTCAAGAATACCTTCTATACGGTCTCCCATGGTGTGTGAATCAATGTGTGAAGTAGTCCGCCTGGATTGTCTATTTCTCTCTCCCAAAGGAGGAGGATATGTAGAAGTCGGACGTCTTGCCAAACGATGATAATGGCGAGGAGCCACACCCAAATCCATAATGAATCAAAAAATAGAAAATACTCTCTATCTACGCAAACCCTAGGCAAGCTATCGTGCAAAGAGAAATCGCCAATAAAATCTAAAGCCAAATGCAAGCAATCAAGGGTAGGATAAATGAGCTCCCAAATGAAGCAGGTATGTCTCACCTAGAAGAGGCTTGAGACTCCCATACACAACAAGCAGAGGTATGTAACTAATTATTGTGGCCCTCAGCTTCAACACATAAAGAAACTGTGCTGTCCAACCCCAACCTGGCCAAGACACCTGCAGAATAACCCCTACAAAGTACCCCCTCGATATCCTAGGTAAGGCCACTAAGGTCACTTCAATATAATCAATGCTCAGGCGGACAGTCACAGGCGAGATTAACCATATGGGAAAGGTAGCAAAGACCGAAACTCTCGAAAGAACCGCCAGATACAAATACAATCCTGGAAATATCTTCGGTGCTACTCAGTTATGACTAGGGGTCATCCCAGTCAATAAGCACTCACACTACCTCGTGCTTAACTCCCTTTTGAGAGGAGGATCCTGAGAAACACTGGTTATACCAAGGATTTCACACACTCACCTGGACAGACACATACATGTTGTTGTTTTGGTGGTCTTGGAGAATTTTCTCACAATGAACTATTCCAAGGCCCTAAAACCTAATCTTGTTGGTGCACCCTATAAAAGAAAAGAGTGTAGTTCATTTTAATTAAGCGTTGATTTTAATTGGATTGATTACTCAAAAGAGGAATATGGTCGTGCAACTAATGGTGTTATGACACAACATGAAGTAAAATGCACACCTAACAATCAATGAAAATGCATTGTGTCCATGAAAACAGGGTATGCTACTATGTGAAATGCACAATTTTGCTTCAAATGATGAATGCAAGCTTTCCTATATGAAATCCTAACTAATACTCCAAAGCAAATCTAGTACAAGTACTATGCAAAATGCAAAATGCAATGCATGATGATAAGCAAATATTTTTGTATTTTTTGAAATAAAATGAGATACAAAAAACAAGAAAATGATTCTACAACCCCCATACTCTGCAAGCACACTCAAGAAGCACTCGAGCAAAGCACTAAGGTAAAAGAAATCTAATGCACTAATCCCAAACAAAAAATTGAAAATGCCATGACAAGAACATTCTTAAAAAAAAAATTACCCTAAAAAAAACGTCTCTGGTCAGAAACAGAGGTGTATATAGACTCAGGTAGTATCAAAGGAGACTCAGCAATCATCACAACTCACCCAACAACCATTTAAATTCTACTAAAATGAAAAACTAAGGGGATACATGACTGTTCACTATAAACCCGCATGTATACGCAGAAATCACAGAGAAAACCACGCGTATAAACGACTGTGAGTTAAAAAATCACGTACAGGAAGAAAGGTGCATAAAAATCAAGGCAAACAGACAAGCTAAGACAAACTTCACACCAATCAGACACTACCATGCAAACATGCCCTCAGACCTGACATAGAAACAAGAGAGAAAGAGCAATTCAAAGTCATTGAATGCCAATAGAAAATGCCCAAAGGACAACTACTAGGAACTCCCCAGCGGAGTCTCCAATTCTATTACGGAGAGAAATTCCTATGGCTTGGGGTACCACAACAGATAGCTTGAATCCAGAAATAAATTGTTTCCAATATGCAATAGAAATTAAATATCTAACACTAAAGGATCATACCTTGTACCTTATTCCGGACAGTTGAAGTAGATCCCCATTGAGCTTTCCAACTTCAGCTTGAATTGATAAATTACTTCCTCAACAACAAGTAAACAATCCAAGCATACTATATATATTCGTGTTAGATCTATTCTAGCATATATAATCAACAATGTATAAGCATTTGAAAACATCCATGGATAAAATATTCATTCAAACATACATTATTGGATAGGAAAACATATTTCTATTAATATAAAATCAGTGATTACAATGGATACAACCTCTGTCGGCACGTCTGCGAATCAGAGAAACTGAATCCCCCACTTGGGCCTCCACCACCTCAATCCTCCATCTCTCGATATCAAGCTCACAAGCAAAAGGAAAGCTTGGGAAGAACAAAAAAGTGCTCCAAGGGACAAAGAGATGCAAACTCAAGCAGAAGTTCTAGCAACAATGGACTATAGTTTCTTTGCTCTCAATTCTTTCACATGCCTTCAATGTACCATAGAGTTCCTTATATAGCTTTTCAAAGGGGTAATGAAAGGTCGAATTCGAGTGATCTCAAGGCATAGGGAAGGCCAGGAGTCAAGTGAGTCGAATCCATGTCAAGGAAAACTCCAAAAGTATTTGGATTATGTACACATCCCAATGTATGCAGTTTTAGGGGTCAAACCTGCGTATATACGCGATTAAGGGTTTAAATGTCACGTGTATCATTTTTCACATGTTTTTAGGGATGGTTAAGGAAACATCAAAGGACAAAAAATGGTCCAAGGGGTCTAAGGAGTCTGCAGATGGACAGGGGAAGGCCATACAAAGTGTGATTCACCTGGAGTGGTAAAATCATCTATAACAAAGATGAAGACATAATAAAAAAATTAAAGGACTCAGATAATCATTGCATCATTCATATAAAATGTTTTATCTTTGATCTAGATAACTATAGATTTAGTATGTTGAAGGACATCTATTGAGGTTTGCAGCAGCAAGTTTTGACGATGCATAGTATGTTGAAGGTGTAGTGGCATAAATATCATATTTTTTGAAGATGCCCAGACCCTATGGAAAAAATCTATTCTGATTTTGGTTACTCAAGAGGAACCAAGGATTTTGAAGGTACACATGAATGCTGAAAAATTGCTATAAACAACATCTTTCAAACCAAAAAGGATATTCGTGTTAGGGGAAGCAACCAAGAGACACTTCAACAAATTTGAAGGAAAGTGATAAGAGCAAACAATTCAGCATGATCTCAAGAAGTATTCCAACATACAAATTTTTTTGGGCATTGTGAAGTTTCTAATAAAAGGTTGTCCCTTTGTCATTAATGTCAAAGGGGGAGTTTGTTGAGCATAGGTTGCCATTAATGACACCCATTATTGACAAAGGAGTGACAAGGGGACAAAGGAGTGATAAAGGTTGAATACAAATGTTGATGACATGGCATGACATGGGCAATGGATTGTACATTCCAAGGAAGAAAACATACTAGAATTCAAAGTGATCAAATGACATGTTAGGCATGTGATCGAATTGGACATGTGGTTGCCAATTATCACACATTCAGATGCTTCACTTGTAGTGGTGTTGGCCATAAATCCCAAGTTTGCACAAGTTCAAGAAGTCAATTCATGAGAAGCTTCTCATACTCATCAACAAGAAAAGTCAATGATTCTTGGAAAAATAATGACACAAGAAGATCTGGATACCAAATACCAAATGATCAAGGCCAAGGATAGTCTAACATATGGGTAAGGAAGAACATTTTTCTAGATATAAATGAAGTGGATGATAAGTGCACAAGTGAAGGTGGTAGTCACACAACAATCCAAGACTGAGGTCTCTCAAATATTTCAGTACAACTTTAGTTTATTATGGAGGCTGAACTCAAGGAGAGTTGATGACTACTCCAAGCAGAAATTAGGTCCAAGGATCATGGGACACTTGTTGTTGGATCTGATTGAGTGACTTATATTTATTTGAAGTATTCTGAACAAAGTAAGCTAAGACAAAGGAATTATGAAAACATCAAGAAACATAATATTCTAACCTTCGTGTATGTACAATGGGTAAATGTTCCAGCCAAAGTGATTTATGTAATTGAAGGAGAAGAAAAGCAACAGTACAAGAAGGATGTTCTCAACAACCATGTGTGAGATAAATATGAAAGATCCAAAACATCCTAATATAAACAACCTCGTAGATGATGATTATAAATTTGTATTGAAAAATTCATCGTTGCAGATCTTGAAAATGAAGAGGTTTGAAGTGTAGTATGAAAAACATACTAATACCAAGTAAGGACAACTTAGGTCAGACTTGACATTAGAGGAAATTTTAAGTCAAAATGGGCCTCCTAAAAAGAATTAATAAAATAATAGTTAAAATAATAAAATAATATTTATTAATTTTGGAGGAAGAAAAGAAAAAAACTACTTTTTTGTTTGTATTTTTGACATATCTCCCCATGTTTTTACTCAAATTTTGATTGGGAGAGCTCATTGGATGCAGAATTAAATTCCGCATCCAACGGGTACCCACTTAGCATACTTTTGATGGCCCCGGATACCCCAAAAACAAGAAATACCTGAAAAAACGTGATGATGATGTCATCATCACATTTTTTCAGGTATTTCCTGTTTTTGGGGTAGTGGGGCCCATCAAAAGTATGATGAGTGGGTACTTGTTGGATGCTGAATTTAATTCCACATCCAAGGAGCTCTCTCGATCGAAATTTGAGTAAAAACATGGGTAGATATGTCAAAAATACTGACAAAAAAGTAGCTTTTTTAATGATACCTATCCCCAAATTTATATTAAAAAGTGTTTAAGACCTATACAGTATTTTAAATTTAAAGTAATTTCATTGGCTAACACATGATGACATGGAATTTGAATCAAAGTTAAAAGGTCCATTTTGAGTTGAAATTTCCTCTAATGGCAGAATTTGTTGAGTATACTAATCACTCTTTGAATCTATGACCTGAATACAAGTATGGCATCATTATTAGAATAAATTTTGATATTTTTTTGTGTCTTTGAAAGTTATTGGTTGAAAGGAAGCTTTGAGCAAGCACTCACAACAATACATTCAAACAGCAACATAAGACAGTGAATGAAGAACCAGGTTGGAAGTTTAAACAAACTCAGAATTTGGTGATGCATGAGGACACTGTTTGAATTAAAATAATATGGTAAAGGATAGTATTGTAAGAGTGCAAAAATGAGAAGGAAGTCAAGAAAATTATCTACAACATTTATTGAAATCAGAATATAAATATGTAAACCTGAAGCATTCACTGGGAAAAATAAATTCTTGATCCTAAAGCAAGTAGTTTAGGTGACAAGTACAATAGTACATGATAAAGGAAGCAAGAATACATTATAATGGAAAAAATTGATGTTGATAGGGGGAGATTGACAAACCTGAAACAACTACATGAGTGTGATCAACTTGATTTGAAGTCTTGAGAAAGATTGGCAATAATGAGCAAAATAAGTAATTGTCAAATATAAATTGAGTTGGATCCAAGTTGGTTGACATTGGAAATTGAAGCATCCACAGAGTATACATGAAAGGGGGAGTGTCTATATAGGCACTTATAAAAATTTTGAAGACAGAAAATGATGGAATATCAAACTCATCAAATGATCTTGTGTTGTATTCAAAGCTAAATATTTTTGGGTATTGTGAATCCTTTAATGGCTACTTGACCCTCTGTCATTAATTTCAAAGGGGTAGAGAAATTGTAGTTTCCATAAACGACAAAGGGGGGTATTGATGAATTTGTTGTGGACAGTATGGGGATACTCATAAAGTGCTAGTGATGAACATGACAACAGAATGACAATAGGGTAGCAAACAAAATGATTATTTTGACAAAGACATGCTTGGAGTTGTGTCTATGAACATAATGATGATAAAAACAAATGGTATCACAGCAACAAGTCAAGGGTTCAAAACTCACCCAACTTACGTTGGGAGGGAGATTGTTGGAAATTGTTTTCAACGCTCCCCATGAGTTTTGTGACATGGAATAATCGCATACCAAGATCTTAAGTTTGGTGATTGTTGCAGAGATTAATACATGTGGGTTTTGGTCTAACAAAAATCATGAGTCCAACATGAGGCTCCCATACAACTGCAAGTTATTTTCCGCACCTTTCTACCAAATATATTATGTATTGTCCTTCATCCTTTCCATCAACATATCCATTTTTTCTTAAGTTAATAACATAACTACGCTCTCCTTGTGATTTTTCCTCTTTTTTCTTCTCTCGTTGGCCATTTATGAAAATTTTATTTTCTCCCCGACCGAAGGGTCAGTTGGTGTCGCACTAGACATGTTTACTCCATCTTGCAAGGGTATAGATTACTTACAGTATTGACTAACCGGATCCATTTAGGAGTCCTGTCCCTTGGACCATCCACCTGATATATTGAGTTTGATTTGACTAACCTTAATAACCACTATTCCATAAGTATAGGTAACTCACTGAAGAACCATTTCTATAGATATATGTACATGTACTTTCACAACCAATGTTCTGTGATGATCTAGGGGTTCTTATTATGCTCGTTTTCAAATTCATATTCTTTTAGCTTTAATGAATCTTGATTTCTTCCTTCATGGGTCTCTAGAAATTCATTAGTTGAACCTCACTCTCCCTTATCTCACATATCTCGAGTCACTCAGGTGAGACATGAGTATCCTAACAATCTAGGCTTCAATAGAACCATTTTTTGGCTTAAACTTCGATAGAAAAGGTTCACTAAAAATAAACAAACAAACCCCAATATGCTAGCCCTTTCGACATCACCTACAAGAAAGTAAAGTCTAACTCAAAGTACTTATGGGAACTACAGAAAAACCAGGTTTCTGTAGTAGTGAAGGGAAGAGGAAACTCTTCTACAAAATAACCCATCAATAGAGCTTTGACATTCATCCGTAAAACCATAATTATAACACATTTCATGCATTAACTACGCGGTAACATTGTATCTTAGTTTAAGTGTGGATTATTATCCTTACCATATAGCATTATTTCATGAATCAAGTATAGCAATCACATAGCAAACATTCACAATACACCATGGGACACAAGGTATTTTTTACGTGGAAATGAAAAATGGGAGAAAACCACATAAGTGCTTGGTTAATTATAGGTATTCTTACAACAAGAACTTTAGATAGATTTGTGCACTTAACCTATACACATATCTCTCTTCTTCTCTCAATATATCATAGATCCACACACACATCCTGCAGACCAATCTCTTTCAATTAAAAAATAAAAAAAGATCATCACCATACTAGCAACAATAAGATCATCAATTCTTCACCATCCTATTCTACTCAACCTAGTACATATTTATATTGATCCCATGAACCCCAATGTCCACTAAGTGGGCACACAACTTTAACCAAATTCTAACCAATTTCTTTCTTGCCGTGATCAACCACTATCTTTCCCTTATTTTTTTCCATTACATAGGGGTCCTTCCTTCTTTTGTGGGTGGTATCACTTTGACCACTTCATTGCATGGCTCTATGCACACAAAAAACTCTTTGCAATTTATCCAAAAAAACTTATTCCCGATAAACCATAAGGGTTTGTTCAAGATTGCAACAAGAAGAATCTTTTTTTGCAAGATCAAGAAGTCATTGTATGGTTTAATTCCGTCTCCCAAGAAATTCCACAAGAATTTTGATTCCTTCATGATCAACCAAAATTTTACAAGTGACTATGACCATTGTTTTTACTTCAAAATTTTGAAAAATGGCATATTGATTATATAGTATTATATGTTGACAATATGCTTATAGCAAGAAAAAGTATGCTTGAGATCAGCAGGTTGAAGGATCAATTGTCTAGGACATTTTCTATGAAGGATATATGAGAAAAAAAACAAATTTTGGGCATAGAAATACATAGAGATAGGAAACATGGTAATCTTTGGTTTTCACAACAGAAGTATTTGGATGTAAAACTAGTGAAATCCCCTTTGGCTTCCCATTTTAGGATTTCTTCACGTTTATGTCCTAGTAATAAACAAGAAAAGGATTATATGTCTCATGTACCATATGCAAGTGCATCAGGAAGTTTGATGTATACGATGGTATGTACAAGACTAGATATTTCACTGTAGTTGGTGTTTCTGGTAGATATATGGAAAATCCAGGTAGAGAGCATTGGGTAGCAGTGAAGTGAGTGCTTCGTTATCATAGAGGAACAAGTGATTATTGTATCACCTATAAAGGTTGAATTGATACAGTTTGTGGATATGTTGATCATTCAAATTTTGCAAGTGATTTAGACAAAAAAATAGATCTACTCTAGGTTATGTCTTTGCTCTTTAAGGTGGAACGATTTGTTGAATATAAAAAATATTTTAAGGAATAATATATATAGATGTCTCACATGCATGCAAAGAAGCAATTTGGTTAAACGGTCTATTGGGCGAGTTTGGAAATGTACATGACAAGGTGAATGTATTATATCATAGTCAAATTGTTACCCACTTGGATAACAATCCAACTTATGATAATAAGATAGAAATAATTGTGGCCATGTTTGTATTCACTTGGCTTGCAACAAAGGTGATGAATAGGTTTGGAAAAAGTATGAGGTATTGTTGTAAAAGTGGAGATTGTTGGAGTTGTGACAAAAATAACTTGGCTTGCAACAAAGGTGATCAATAGGTTTGGGAAAGGTATGAGGTAATGTTGTAAAGGTGGATATTGGTGGAGTTGTGACAACAATAACCCATGTCGAACATTTTGTGGAAAAACCATATTTACCTAGACAGTTCATGTAACAATGAGAATTCTTGTAATTGACGTAGGTCTTGATGTGGGTGATATGTAATTTTTAACTATGAGCAATAAGAATACCTTTATTTTATTGTGTGAAATCCAAGAGTGAACTTTCTCATTTCTTTATTTTCTTTAGGCTCCTTAAAAACAAACCCATAATCACTAAATTGCATATTATTGAATCTTTACTTTATTTTTATTCAACTAACAATCCTTATCAATAAGAATTATATAATTTCATTGATTTTATTCAACACAACTGAAATAATTTACAATATTTGGAAAAGAAATAAAAGTATTCATATCTACAAATTATTTTTCCTCAACTACGAACATTTATTTTATTCAACAAAAATAAAATAGTTTACAATATTTAACATTTATAAAAATAAATCATTTTATTTAACATTTATAAATAAAAATCACATTATTGATTTTCATCTAGAAACCTTTAAAAATTATACCATTGATTTTCATCAAACAAAATTTAATGAAAACTCATGTAAAGCATAAAATATCATATATAATACTTTCAACCCCAAACTTACACAATGCAGTTTAGTCTTCCTTCCAAGACCATAAAAACCAAAAGATACAAACTTGCACAATGTAGATAAGTCTTCCTTCCCAGATGATAAAAACCAAAAGATTCTAAGACTTCAGAAAGTGTAAATACATCTTCCATCCAAGCAAGGTTTAAAATTGAACATGTCAAAGCCTTTCAAAAGGCTCCTAGCATGTCCTAGAAGTGTTATAAAAAAATTGCATATCAACAAAAATGCTAATTTTTAATTGTGAAATTTTATGAGAAATTGTATCCCTTTATGTTCCTATTGGCCATTTATGTCCCAAGTCTACCCCTTCAAAAACTTTTAAATGCATTGTTACAAACTTATCTTCCATGATTCTCATATCTAATCTTCACAAGTTTTGAGATTTTTTTTCTTAATTTGTTTAATAAAAAAATGATAGACTTAATAAGTTAGTGACAAAGTGAGCTTCATTTACTTTGCTCAATGTCACATCTGAATTCATGCGTCTCCATTGCTAAAAATATCATAGTGATACATGATACACCTAGGTTTACATTTGTTCACATCATATTTCTTAATTAATGATCTTCATGACAATTTTTAGCATGGAACAGTTTTAGTTGTAGTCTTGACCCTCGATCAATTCAACTGTTGTACCTATATCCATTGCCAATTCTATATATAAATGGCATGCCCATGAAGAGGATCAAGTGTGTAGGATTTGGGTTCAAAAGTGATTAATTTGGATGCCTGTTATTTTGTTAGTATGAATAAAGCTCTTGTTTAGTTGTATTTATCTATCTAAGTTCATTTCTATTGATTGTAACATTGAACGAGTTATTTTATCTCTATTAATTTTTGAATATGTAAGTTGTTGTGAAGGGTGTCGTATCACTTCAAGGGAATTCCTTGAGGCAACATGTATTGTCAAGGCTTAATGCTCTACTCACCCATAACGATTAAGCGCTATCCCATCTGCCATTACAAGAAAATAATGGCTACATCATGTCGTAATTTCCTTTATCAACCACCAAATTACTATCCGTGATAGATTTTCATGACTTACGATACACACATTCATTTAAAGACCTAGTTACATTCTTCAATTACCTGTCGCATTTTCACAGTAGGCATCTCTTATAGGGAATAACTCATGCTTCCCACTAATGCTAATAAGAAGTCTCACCCCACTTATATTAATACATATTTGCAGCACTAAATCATCCCACCAAATAACAATAAATCCAAATGTCACAAATTAAAAAATTGAAAATGGGTAAATGTTATATAAGTATGAATATTGTTTCCTGAGAAGGAATGAGTTGAGAATGCATAGGGGGAGTTGCGTGTAATCGAAAAGGAGATTTTGAATAAAGTATCAAGTTGAAGAGACTAGCATGAGGTTCGACCATCTAAATATCTCGACATTTATATAATATTATGAAGGTTCAAGTCTAGATTTTAGAAACCTGGATCCGAACTTCCATTTAATTTGAACTAAGAATCTCAAATAAATGGATGCATGGGTTATGATATAGGATTTAAAGAAGACCTAGGGTTTTCACTTTAAGTTCCAGCACACAAAGGGTTGCAAAGAATGAGTTTATGAATTGGTATTTGTAACATACCCAAAACAGGAAAAAAAATAAAAAAAATATTTATTATTTATTTGTGGGTCAAGGATTATTGTAATTGAATAATTGTTTATTTTAATACTTAATAATAGGAGACACCTATTCAAGGGTGTTGAAATATTGTAACTTTGAAGAATATTCTATATGTATCTTTTGTGGTCCCCGATGGTCCTACCGGGAGAACCACTTGTATTATCTTGTACCCCAATGCTTCTAATCGGAAGAACTAATAAGAGTCATGAGGTTGTGCCCTCTAATTGTAAAGGTGGGTCATTAGCACCCCAGTGTGGTTACTTGAGCCTACATGTGTAACTCAAGCCTACATGATTAAATCGAGCCTACATGTCGGATGAGTTAATTGAAGTGAATGGATGAATATAAATAGAGGTGTAGCTCTCCTCATTTGAAACACACACACTCTCACTTGTGTAGCGCATTAGTGGAGAAAAGAAGTAGCTGGAGAAGGAGGAGGATCACGCTTTGATCTCCTTGCTAGTTTTATCTGTTATCTTTTATCTTTTTGGGGCATCTATATTGAGGAAGCTTTTGATAGGTTTTTCCATTTAGGATTTTCCCAGGATAAATCTTTGTGTTCCTTTTGTATGGTTGTTCTTGTCTATCTTTCAATGATCCTGTTTATATGCTTTTGTTATGAAAATGAAATGATATACTGATGTCTTAGCTAAGCGGATGAAAATTTAACATGGAATTAGAGCCACCCTGAAAGAAAACATTGTGTAGCTAAATATCTATGGCTTCTTATTTTTTTGGGTCTCTATCCATGATAGATCAGCAAAAGAAGGCTAAACTGACTCTCCATTGAAGGGTGCATCTTTCTGTCGAAGCGGAATTCGATTCCGAGCATTTTCAATTTTGGTGCGGAAAATTAGGGCTTTCTACAGAAGAATAATTTTTGAGTGAGCCCAGCATAGGATTTTTCTCCTCATAAAAATCAAAGTTTAGAGACCTATATCAAGAAATTTGGTTGGGTGAAACTCCAGGAAAGTCAAACCCTAGTTTGACCCCGATCTGGAAAAACCCTAAATACTAAAACTGCTAAGTTTTGGTACATTCGCTATATCCTGAGATTGGTGAAGGATCAAGAGTTGAAAATTTCAGAGGCTGAAGTTAAAATATTGATTTAAACTCTTTCCAAACTTAATCCTCAGATTCGCTATATTCTGGGAGATATGATCCCTCGAAGTTAGGGTTCCAGCCTCTTCCAGAATTCATCCCTAAACAGGACACCTGGGGAGAATTGTTGTAGCATGGGCTACAGAGGTCCAAATTGAATTCTTGAAGATTTTCCAGAAATATCACAGCCTGCAATTACTTTGATCCAAATTTCAGAACCTGAAGATGAACCAGTGACACATGGAATTCCGTACAATTGCACTGTTCTGAACAGTCCTATAACCGGTCACCTTGGGAAAATGATCATAAATTCAAATTGGTGAAACCAATTCTGATGAACCTTATGCTATTGGATCAATGACATGCGATGTTAACTCATTGCAAAATTTCAGACATAGAGGAGAATTAATTTCTAAGATATCACAGAAACAGTAACAACCATTTCTGCAGAAGAAATTGGAAAAGTAGGGCTTCCTGTTCCGGGAGCTTCCCTCCACTGTTTTCAGAAAAGGACTACATTGGAAAGATCCATTTGAATAGATATATATTTCTATCCAATCATATCTGAAATATTTCAAGTTTTGAAAATTAGGGTTTCTTTGACAAATCGTAGATCAGCCAGCTCCGGAAGCAGGACGAACACCTAAAATCGGTAAGATCTAATCTTTTGCTATTTGCATTTGAGGTTCTCATTTCAAAATGATCTATCACATCAGCTTGATGATAAGCTTGGTGAAGTTGAAAACTTCCAAGCATGGAAGTATTTGACCTCTCTGGAGAAAATGAATTGGACACCTACATGAGTAGAGAGGTTCCAATTCTAGAGGGAGATGAGCCTCAAAGACTTACACAAGAAGAACTTGATCAAGGTCAAGACGATCATTGTTGATTCAATCACAGATCAACTTATACCACAAGTTTCTTCCCTAAAGACACTGAAGATGTTTGATTCCTTGATCAAGCTATTTTAAGATAAGAACTTAAATAAGAAGATGGCTTTGAGAATACAGTTGAAGAATGTGAAGATCCAAATGCAGAACAACTTGAAGTAGTAGAAGAAGAAGTATGCAAAAGTGGTGATAGCCACCTTGAATGGCCTCCTAGGATCATGGGATTCGTTCATGTGAAGAATGTATGCTGAAAGTAAGTGATTACTTTCAGCTCGACTAATAAGAAGAGAAGAAGAAGATGGGAGCAATTCAAGATCAAGCTCTCACCATTCAAAGAAGATCCCTCAAGCGATGAGGAATATGAAAAACTCAATTCTTGAAGAACCTCTTATTCATCTTATCATTTGGATAAGAAATGATGATTTAATGAATGAAGAAGATGATAAAGCATAGTGATCAAGATGGATTCTACCCACGAAACAAATAAAAGATAAGTATTCAATTTCCATTTCATGATATTGTTTTGTTATGCATTTGATTGTATTCAGTTGATGTGTTATGCATGATAGATTGTTTACATTAATACTACTGATATGCATGTGATGGGTAAGTAGCTCATGGCGCTATACAACTCTCCAGTGCTACTTATCAAACCTCTTTGCTGAAATATTGGATTAGTGCACAATCTCAATGATGTCATGGTAGAGACAGAAGGCATCTAGAAAGTTTCTATGAAATATGAATGAATGTTGTATTGGATAAATAGTTGCATGATGCATAAGAATTTGTTGTTATGCATATGTTTTCTGAAATATATCTAACCATGCAACTGGTGCATTTGAATTGTAGGAAAGTTCCTATACAACCTCCTACAAGAAAACAAGGACGAGACTTGTTCCGAAGAACAAGTGATGACAATTCAATAAACATGAATCTGAAGCTACCAGGGTCAGAGACACCATGATGGAAGAAAGAGCTTCAGAGAGCGGTAGATCCACCTCAAAGGATGAACATCACCATGGGTATGACAGATAAAGAAAACAATGCTATAAAAGAAACTATGATCAAAGAATAACAGTTGATCATGGGGAATGATGTATACGATATGATTTCAAGACATAAAGGGAAGTACATAGTATCCTCCATATGGATCTACAACAACAAGTGTACAAAGAAAGGTTCGTGATTTGCCTTGGAAATAATAGACTATGACATGACATACTCTATTGACTAGTATATATCAAGCATAGAACCACCTGTACAGAATAAAGAAGGAATATAATACTCCACTTCAGGGGGAGTGACTATATAATATATCTGAGTTCGACACAGTACGACATGATGGACAGCTTCTTGATGGATCGAGACTTTACCAAGAGTAAAGTGGGTTCCAACCTTCAAAGTTGAATGCAGAAGACTAGGATATGTTGATGATCTGACAAGACGAACTCATGGAAGATGTTATTATGAAAGAATACTAGAATTATGTATGGGATATAGTTCCCAAACCAGAAGGAAAGAGTATTGTATCCTCCAAATGGATATACAAAAATAGAGCATGCAGCTGACGGAAGTATCGAGAAGTATAAAGCAAGATTTGTGGCCAGAGGTTTCTTTCAGAAAAAGGGAATTAATTCTGAAGAGACACTTACTCCAGGAAGTAAGGTACACTTCCTTCAGAACTATCATGGTAGTTTCTTCCATGGTGAAGTAAAGACAAGCCTTCCTTAATGGTATGATTGAGAAAGAGTTTTACATCGAATAGTCATGAGGATTTGAAGTTGAAACCAGATGGAATCACGTATGCAAGTTGAAGAAGGCCCTCTATGGCCTGAAGTAAGCTCCCAGATCTTGATATGGAAGAATAGATAGTTTCTTATCGAGCATGGGATTTACCAAGAATAAAGCTGATCCTAACCTTTATCTCAACGTTGTAGAAGATGAACTTGTCATCCTGTTATTATATGTGGATGACTTATCCTTGACAGGAAATGAGAAACTGATCATGGAAAGCAAGAAGAAACTAGCAGAAGAATTTGAGATGAAAGACCTTGGGTTAATGCATTATTTCCTGGGTCTGGAAGTATGGCAAAGTTCAGAAGAAATATTTCTCCACCAGGGAAAGTATGCAGTAGAAATATTGAAGAGATTCAATATGTTGGAATGCAAAGTCATGGCCACACCCATGGACTCCAACTTGAAGCTGTTAGCTGATGACTCATCAGAGTTAGTGGATATGAATCGTTACAGATAGATCATTGGGTCATTGATGTACTTAACAAATACCATACCAGACATTTGTTTTGCTGTGAACACCTTAAGTCAATATCTTGTTCAACCAAGACGGGTTCACCTAGTAACTGCAAAGCATGTGATGAGATATCTGAAAGGGACTACGGAGTTTGTTTTATATTATGATGGTAGCCATGAGTATAGATTGTATGGCTACACGGATGCAGATTGGGCCAGAAGTATCTCAGACATGAAAAGCACATTAGGTAGATGCTTTTGTTTGGGGTCTGCTATGAGTTCATGGTTTAGTAGGAAACAATACAGTGGTTCTCGTAGCATGGCTGAAAAGAATACATAGCAGATTACTCTACTAAGTTGTGAAGCCATATGGCTTTGGAAGATAATATTAGGTCTCTTTGAACTGAAGATGGATACTACATTGATTCTATGTGATAACAGAGAACCCTGTGCTCCATCATAACACATAGAAATACGGTATTTCTACATTCAAGATAAAGATGCAGATGATGATGCTTTCAGTACTCACATATTGGAGATACAGATGGTGATAGTTCAGTATTCACATACTGAATATGTAGATGAAGATGGTTTAGATGATGATGTGCTGACAAAGCCTCTATCTCAGGTAAAGTTTGAACACTTTCGAGACAAGCTTGGTGTGGTTCAAAAAGACCTTCCTCCAAAGGGGGAGTAGTGATGTTGCAGTGGGATTGTATCATCCATGGACACTTTCCCTAAAGTGACCTGGAGACCTCAGTCTTTGAGAATGAAGAGGGATTGTATCATCCCGGGACATATGTCCAGAAGTGATCCAGTGACTTTGGTCATTGAGAATGTGGTGGAATTGTATCATCCCTGGGCACTTGCCCAAAAGTGACCTGGAGACCTCGGTATTCGAGAATGAAGAGGGATTGTATCATCTCAGGACATCTGTTCAAAATGTATCCCGAGGTCTCGGCCCCCGTGAATGTGGTAGGATTACATCATCCCTGAAATTCGGTTCAAAATGTATCTGGAGGTCTCGACCCCCGTGAAAGTGGTGGATTGCATCATCCCTGAACCTTAGTTCAAAATGTATCTAGAGATCTCGGCCCCCGTGAAAGTGGTAGGATTGCATCATCCCTGAACTTCAGTTCAAAATGTATCCGGAGGTCTCAACCCCCATGAAAGTGGTGGATTACATCATCCCTAAACCTCGGTTCAAAATGTATCTGGAAGTCTCGGCCCCCGTGAATGTGGTGGATTGCATCATCCCTGAAGCTCGGTTCAAAATGTATCTAGAGATATCGGTCCCCGTGAATGTGGTAGGATTATATCATCCTTGAACTTCGGTTTAGAACGGATCTGGTGACTTTGGTACTCGAGAACGTGTGTTGATCCTGTAATTCCAATAGGAAGGATTGTCTGAGTTCCACAACTGTGTTGATCCCATAATTCCGAAAGGAAGATCATTAGTAACTCCGTAAAGACCTAAATCCCATAATTCGGAAAGGAAGGATCATTTACTTGATATCGTAATTCCAATAGGAAGGATTTTCTGAGTTCCACAGATGTGTTGATCCCGTAATTCTGAAAGGAATGATCGTTAGTAACTTCGTAAAGAACTAAATCCCGTAATTCCGAAAGGAATGATCGTTGGTAGCTCCGTAAAGACTTGATCCTGTAGTTCCAACAGGAAGGATTGTCTGAGTTCCATAGATGTGTTGATCACGTAATTCTAATAGGAAGGATTGTCTGAGTTCCACAAATGTGTTGATCCTATAATTTTGAAAGGAAGGATCATTAGCAACTCCGTAAAGACCTAAATCCCGTAATTCCAAAAGGAAGGATCGTTAGTAGCTCCGTAAATACTTGATCCCGTAATTCCAAAAGGAAGGATCGTCTGAGCTCCACAGATGTGTTGATCCCGTAATTTCGAAAGGAAGGATTGTTAGTAACTCCGTAAAGACCTAAATCCCGTAATTCCGACAAGAAGGATCATCTGAGTACCACAGACATGTTGATCCCGTAATTCCGAAAGGAAGGATCATGTTGATGTTTTGATGATGATGATGTTGATTTTTTGATGATGTTGATGTTTTGATGATAATGATGTTTTGATGATGATGAAATTTTCATGATGATGTTTCTGATCAAAAGATCATAGTATGATGATGATGTTGTTGTTGATCGAAAGGCCAAAGTGTTGAAGATGATGTTGCGGATTGAAAGGGCAAAGCGCTGAAGATGATGTTGCTGATCGAAAGGTCAAAGTGCTGAAGATGATGTTGTTGATTGAAAGGTCAAAGTGCTGAAGATGATGTTGCTGATCGAAAGGTCAAAGTACTGAAGATGATGTTACTGATCGAAAGGTCTAAGTGTTGAAGATGTTGCTGATCAAAAGGTCAAAGTGCTGAAGATGTTGCTAAAGATGTTGCTAAAAGATGTTGCTGATCGAAAGGTCAAAGTGTTGAATATGCTGTTGATCAAAAGGTCAAAAGATGCTGATGTTTATTAAAGAGTTGTTGTCGTCGAATATTGAAGACGAAGACTATATGATGTTGAAAAGCTTCCAATGATTTATAGATGTGTTAACCTAATGATGTTGATGATTTCCTCTCCTACTATTGTTGTTGTTGTTGTTGAATACCCTTCTCGTTAAGGGGGAGTGTTGAAATATTGTAACTTCAAAGAATATTCTATATGTATCTTTTGTGTTCCCCGATGGTCCTACCGGGAGAACCACTTGTATTATCTTGTACCCCGATGCTTCTAATCGGAAGAACTAATAAAAGTCATGAGGTTGTCCCCTATAATTGTAAAGGTGGGTCATTAGCACCCCAGTTTGGTTACTTGAGCCTACATGTGTAACTCGAGCCTACGTGATTAACTCGAGCCTACATGTCAGATGAGTTAATTGAAGTGAGCAGATGAATATAAATAGAGGTGTAGCTCTCCTCATTTGAAACACACACACTCTCACTTGTGTAGCACATTAGTGGAGAAGAGAAGTAGCTGGAGAAGGAGGAGGATCAGGCTTTGATCTCCTTGCTGGTTTTATCTTTTAGCTTTTATCTTTTGCTGGGTTTTTCCATTTAGGGTTTTCCCAGGATAAATGTTTGTGCTCCTTTTGTATGGTTGTGCTTTTCTATATTTCAGTGATCCTGTTTATATGCTTTTGTTATGAAAATGAAATGAAGTACTGATGTCTTAGCTAAGCATACACAAATTTAACAAAGGGAGACTGTTAAACAAGTGTTCACTGACCACTAGGAGGAAGGAGCAGCTGTAGAAGGATGGTTGACAAGTGGAAACACAAGCATTCACTTTCTAGTTGTTGCAAGAGAATAATCCCTAAAAATGTGGTCATGTTCCCTAAGAGGGGGAACTGAGCTGGGTGGCTCATTAAATTCCAAAACTGACCCAAATACCTAGGGAATCTTATCTAAACCACCAAATTGAGCAGGAGGCTCACCACTCATTCTGATTTCTGGGAGAATGAACTTTGTGATTGCTGCAAACTTAAAAGTTAGGCACACAAAGAATTTAATGAGGGCATAGCTAAAGTGAATTGTTGAGTGTTGCTGCTACAACAAATTTTCAAAAAATTCCAAAAAAAATTTCGTGGCCCTCCTTTTTATCTTGTTTTGCTCTGCTTGTTTGGGATTGCTTGATTTTGCTAATATTTGTTCAAGGAATATCTTTATGCCAATGTTCTTAATGTTGTTCTATGAATTACATTGAGTTCTTACCACGCCGTCAGAAGTTGTCAAGACTATGGATCGGAAATGCAGTTAACTGCACGCCCATCATTACGGAGATGTAGTTGAGAGACGATCTGATCCAAGGTATACTTCCTCCGATGCGCTTTACTTTTATTTTTCCCATTATCGACGTCCTTATTGGAATATCGTCGGAAATTTTAGTCTCTACAGTTTTCGCTGTCGCAGATGATGTATTGCGAGCACCCCCCGATGGTTGTATTAACCTCTTCTGATCCCCGCCAGTTTGATTCGCAAACCCTTAGTCTTTTTAATTTCCATCATTGCAGCTCTAGAAGGAACTATTCTTCCGATTGAGTTTGATTTATGTTTTCCACTTTTCCAATCTTTTTCGCTTAAGTCTTGTTTGTTTTACCTCCAATTTTGACTGGTCTGCGGAACCCAGTGTCTTTACAGTTTCCACTATTGTGGCGCTTCAACCAACTATTGGTCCAAGGTCTTAGTCTAGTGAACTCCAATGCGAAGTTTTTTATTTTTCCAATGCTTCATTCGACACTATGGATCTCATAGTCATTTCACCATCCATCATTGCGAAGAAGCAGCTAACATGATCGTCGATCCCCTAGTCTTTTTGCTGCCCGATGATCATGCTTTTCTGCCGATTGTTTGTTTACCGGGATGTGTATATTGGGGGATTGGGGTTTATTATTTTCTAGTGTTTTCTCTGTGAATTTCTTGTGCTGTCGTTTTTGTTTCAAGCAGGACACTGTACTTGCTGTCGGTACCACATTTCTCGATGGCGCCGCCGTGGAAGTTTGCGGATTTTTCTCACCAGTCGAATAGTGCCTTGTCAGGTAGGCCTTTTTTCTCATTTCTACCTCTTCCTTTCGAATTGTTAAACTAGGGTTGTCGCCCTTGGTTAGTTCCCACCTCTGCGGTTAATGTACCTAGGTTTACATTTTTCAGCACTTATATTGTTCGTGTAGGTGGTATGGCTATCTGGTGTGGGTATTTTTGTTTGTTGAATGATTAGATTCATTGCCGTTATGAGCTTGTGAACCGCACCCAGCTGTTTAGGAAACCGGTGCAGATAAGCGTTACGCTGTCTACACCAGTTTTCCCAGTCTATGTTTGGTCGTCCGGGGAGGGTATTTCCCTGTTACTTTGTAGAGAAAGTCATTCTCGTTTTACTTCGAGGTACTAGGTTTTTGGTTTCCCAGTATTTGGGTCACTCACGTTTCTTGTGAACTAGGTTCACGATTTTGGTTACACCCCGTTTAGGATGAGATTGGGAATTAGATGATTTATCTCATAGCACCTAGGGTGTAGTTGAGACTGTTTTCCTTGATGAGGGGGAATTTTCCTCATTTTAGCGAGGCCACGATGCTATGAGTCGATTACGCAATTTTTTTATTCTTGGGCAGTTTTTAGTTCTTTTGCAGATTTGTTGTTGTGTAGGAACACTTGGTATTTAAATATTGTTTGTTTGTTTTTCATAGCTTCAATCATGGCTAGCCTAAACGAGGTAAAAGATCATGTATTTTGTCTCCATTCTTTGAATATTATTTAGAAATGGCTCAACATGACCTAAAGGATTTTGTGTATGATAGGGAAATCCTTCTGAATTCAAGATGTCTAAAAGGCAGAAGAAGAAGTCCCCTATAGTGGAGGAGAAACCCGATGTTGAAATTGTCACCAAGGTTGAATACACTTACGAAGACACCAGATGCATAGTGGGTGTGGAACCTAAATATAAATTGGGGGAAATATACAGACTGATAGCACATCGAAAGGTACCTGATATGGGTTTTGAGGAAGAAACTATATATGCAAATATAGACAGATCTACTTTGATGAAGGTTGTGACTAGACCTAAGATTTTCCCATGCTTAGAGGTGATTGGATGGATTCTTCCCAGGGCAGATGTAACTACCATTATTTCGGCCAACGTTGACAAACTAGGTTATGTTGCTTATATCCCTAGTTACGTATCATTGGCCTACCACTTACTGGAAGCACATGTATACTTAACTGAAGATTGGCTAAAGAAAAATTAATCTGGACCTAGTTGAGAAACTGAAAAGAATGCTGGTACCTGGCAAGAGTTTCAGAACTAGGCCATCAGGGGAATATGACACTGCCACCTTGAGTACCCTCTATAGATTCATTTCCTTAATGCTGAACAGGATTTTCAGGAGAGCCCACGGTAAAATTTTTAAGTTGAGGTGGGTGCCTATAATCTTCTATGTTGCGACCCAAGGGACCATATTCAACTCGGAGAACATTGTATCAAACATTCTCTCATCCTGTATTGATTCAGCCTTGGGAGGGGTCTCCCAGAAGAAATCAGAGTTCTACATGAGCTCTATACTGATTGATTGCATACTATGCAACCAACCCTTCCCAAACCTAAGGTGTGTTTGGGACTGAGAGAGAACACCATTCTACTCAGCCTACAAGCCACTGTTGGCACATAAGTACCACAGTCACTATAGAGAAGTGTATGAACACTTCATTATGCCATTATATACTTTGATTTTCATAAAAGAATGCAATTGCATGTCGGAAGAAGCGTTGCAGGTTATTAAAGAATATGAGGATTACTACTCAATGGAGGATGGACTGTATATCAGAATATATGGATGCTCCAGAGCACCTTCACTACTTCCAAAGGATACCACTAATTATGTGGTACACAAGGAGGCAATCAGGAAAGTCTTCTTGGTTGACATAGGGAGTTTTTTATTTGAACATAAGAAGGAAACTCATCCTCTCATACCATTCAGGTTGGGAAGCTATAAGTTCACAAGAGTTAAGAAAGCCAATGAATTTGTAGAAGAATTGGGGAAATTCCATTTTCAGGAATTAAATTTCCACGGGAATGATTCCCAGAAAAAAGTGGTAGAGCACTACAGGGAAGCAAATGTACATTTTGACTATACAAGCCACTGGGATAAAGACGAATCAATTTTCCAAAATGCAGAAAACATAACTGCATTAAAAAGAAGATTTAAAAAGAAAATCACTACTAAAGGCGGGAAAGGACAATATGAGCAGAAAAAAGCAGAGGAAGGAGAGGCTAGGAAAAGAGATGAAGATGCTAGGAGACTAGCACAGGAGGTCGAAAGCTGGCTTAAAATTGAGGAGGAAGAAAAGAGAAAATTTGAACAAGAAGTAGCTAGAAATGCGGAAGAAGCTGTCAGGATTGAAGAAGAAGAAAGGAAAAGGAAAATGGATGAGGAACTTAGGAAGTAGGAAGCAAAAAGATTAAAACTGACAGAGAAACAAGCTTTTGATCCCATAGACATTCAGGTTCAGGATGTGGGTAATATTGATTTTCAAGATCCTGAGGCAGCTGCTAACAACACATTAGGACAGGCTGTTGTTCCTACCCTAAGACTGGTCCCTTTTGAATAGAAGAAACGGGAGGAGGTGCTGGACTTCAACACTATTTTTTATGACAGGGAAACAAAAAGAATTGTGAAGAGGACTGAGAGGAAGGTTGAGACTAGGGGGAAATCGAGGAAAATGATAAATGATATAACATTGGTGTATGTGAAAGACAAGGACCTAAGATGCACTATCAGAGATGGAGCAGCATTGATCCATGCTTCTGAGGACAATGTGGATCGGATAATGACTGATCTTGAACAGTCAAAGAAATATGCTGCCCAACTAAAAGATACCCTAAGAAGGGAGAGGGAGGAAAGTAGTAAATTGAAAAGGAAGTTTGAAGACATGCAACATGAAATAAAGTCTTCAAAAGCAGAGCTCCAGTTCCTCCAAGTAGAGAAGAGATCTCTAGAGGTTGCCTAGGAAATTCTATAAAAACTGCAGCAGGAATGTCAGGGGCTAAGAACTGAGAAGGATGGGTTGAAAACGATATGTGAAAACCTTCATATAGAAAAGGGTCAGCTGCTAAGTAAGATAGGGGAGCTGGACTTACAGAAAGCTGCCTTGGAGGAGTCAGAGAGGCAATCTCAGGTGCAGACTGTAGAGCTTAAAGAACAAGTTACTTCATTAGTAGCAACTCTAGAAGAAGCCAGGGAACAACAAGCTAACCTTCAGCCTTTCAAGGAGCATGTTATAGCACAAAGGAGCAAGATGCACCAACTGCAAGTATCCATAGAAGAAGAGAGGTGCAATATCTTGTAGGTAGACAATAGACTGGAAGAAATTTTGGAAACTTCCTCATATTTTATGGACAGATCATAGGACATTTTAGAAGTCTTGACGGGAAGAATGGCAAGATTAGAGGCAAATGCGGAAATCCCTACGGACTTCACGGCAAAAGATCAACAAGGCTTGAAACAAGACTATGATTTATTGGAGTTTGTCATAAACATAGCTGAAGAATTCAAGAAGGTTGTAAAGAATACAAAGGGAGCTTGTACAAAGTTCTGTAGGAGGCTTTTGATTACTTACAATCGTTTCCAGGTTGCTGCTGAACAGAGGATGGACACCTTTCCAGACCACAACCTATTTTTGGAGATGTTGCAAAGTAGATATCAGGAAGATGAACAAAGGATTCAGCACATCAAATCCCTAGATGAGCAGACCCTGAGAAATGAGGTAGCTCATTCAATGGTTAGTGTATAGTTGCTGGAGGATCAACTACGCCTGAGCTCAACCAGGATTGAAGTAATAAGAAATCAGGCTACTAAATTTGAAATCAATATTCCTTTTTTGGAACCTTTTGAGTTCAAAAAAATTGCCTCAAAAGCTTCAGCATGGAATAAGTTCTTGAACAGTCAAGCGGGGCCCTCCTCATAAGTGCTTTATTTGTTTGTTTTTATTGTAATATATTGTAAATTCTATAAGCACTTAATGTAAGAAAAGTGTGGGAGGTGAAGCGTTGGGGAAGCCCAAGAGTCATTTGTGGGCAGCCCAACAATTTTGTTTTTGTATAAATGTAGAAGAATTAGATAGGAGAGGGGATTTTTCCCTGAGAGACTTGTGAATTACTTGTTGTAAGAGGAACTACTTCGTTTTGCAATAATAAAATTACAGTTTTGCCTATTGGAGAAAGTGCTATGTGGAATGTTCAAATGTAATGAAATGAACAATCTTGAAGGGGAACTATTTTGTTTTCGACTATGTTTCATTAACTGTGACATCGTTCTAACTTTCTGAACCTATGTTCTCATTTGAATGTTCTCTGGTTTATTCTGTGATAATTTCCACTATGAGTAATGCATGTTTTAAACGATGACGAGCTATCTTGTTGTGCATATCTTTGTTCATGTTTATGTGTTGTGATTCCAAGAACAGCTATCTGTGATTTATCTTAACATATGAATAGTATTACATTACTCATGAATTAATAATCTTGCTCCCTATGGACAGCTAAGTTAGTATTGTTTTTTCAGTTGTGTGTGATTTAGATGCGAGTGAGTCTAAGACGAGAGGTAAGAACTTGCGCATCACATTGTGACCACTCCTCACATTCTTCGTCAATCTGCATCTTAGATAGGCACTTGCATATCATACTTAAAGTTAAAATACAAAAATATACATGGTGGACAGGGCCGCAACCGATAAAACCCTTTTGTTTTTGTTACATGACCTACGGTAGCCGGACCGCAAATCGGACGGATTCCTTACACCAAATAGTCATGTGCTAGTTGAAAAATTTTACTGGGGAGAATCCCTTGCTGTTGTTGCCTGCGAATTTCTAGGCCTCAACAGTTTCTGGCTCTAGAAGGAGGGCCACCAGTGCATGGCTGGCCGGGGAAATCCATTTCCTCGAAATTACTCCACCAGTGATAATTTTGAAAGAAGTTTATTTCCTGATCGAAATACTGAAGAAAATAGAGAACATTTGTTTGTTGTGGACAACCAAGGAGTCAATGATATGAGAAGACACACACGGGCCTATTTAAAGAGTATTGGAGTATTACACATTATCCCTGATTTACCTCGAAGAGAATACAAGAAGAAAGATCGTCCCATCTTGGAAGATTCAGTGTTGGTTGGAGATTTGGAAGAGTTAGTAGAAGTAGAATTACAGGAAGTTGTTCAACCTTTGACTCAAGTAGGCCCAAACACACCTTACTATTCTCCTGTGCATACTCCTGTTCCTTCACCTCATCACTCTCCACCTAGACTCATGGCAGGTGTAAATGCGAATCAGCCACTTAACCCACCAAATCCACCACCTGCTTGGAAATCCAGATCACCCCTGAACTTAACGCCTCTGTTGCATGACTTACCTCAAGATTTTGAGAAGATGTTGCCTAATTTTGATCCAAATGAGAAGGTTGTAGTAGATGACCATTTTCAAAGTTTCTATTTCGCAATAAAAGGATTAAGGGCTAGGGAACATGAAGATGTAGTTTGTAGACTTTTTCCACACACCCTTAAAGGAGCAGCAGCATCATGGTATTTTGGTTTGCCTGCAAACGCTATCCCAGACTGGGATACCTTTGAAAGGATTTTCAGAAGAAAGTATGCAGCCAAAAATATGCATGCAACACTAATGAAAGGTTTAGGCGCTTTAAAAAAAGAAAGGAAAGAAAAGGTACACAATTTTACTCAAAGATTTTATGCTTACCTTAAGAACTTCTCTACAACTGATAAGCCCTCTGACAAAGTTCTGGTTGAGTATTATACCTCAGCTTTAGGTCCTGACTTGGATATGTTCGCAAAATCTCAAGTTAATCCTACGTTATTAGATACTTACAAAGAAGCAGAAAGAGTAGAGGCTGAAAAGGAAATTATAGAAGATTATCCTGAGCAATCTGGAGAAAAAACTTTCGTCAAAAGAGCCTTATTGCTATCTAAACCTAGAGAGGATCAATCACATGATTTTGACGGGATGTTAAAAATGATGCAAAAGCTATCCAACAGAATAATAGATCTGGAGAAAGAAAAGGAGGCTCAGAAAGCATATAAGCCTTATTACAAAAAAAGAGAGGATAACAACCAACCCAAACCTCCTCCGTACGGTTCAGCATCGATGAATTTAATAGAGGTGGGGATGGATGATTTCTGCACTTTTCACCAACAACCCCATTCTGAAAAGAATTGTCCCCAATGGATAAATTCAATGACACTGGTGTTGAATCAGATGTTGGATTCTAAATTAACCGAGGACAATGATGAAGAGGAAAAGGGTAGCAACACCATAGAAAAACAAGAGAATGATACCATGTTTTTATGGGATTGTGTCTCACTTTTTGATACAGAAAGAAGTACTCTGAAACCTGAGAGTATACCAAAACTTTAAATGACAACAAAACGCCTGAATTTGGTAAATAAAGACAATTCAATGATCTTAAAGATTAAAAAGTTGCAAGAGAATGTTAGGAAACAACCAAAGAACAATGTTGATGGCAAAGCACCTGAAATCACCATTATTAGCCAAGATCCGAAGTAAATCAACAAGCCTGTTAAGCCTATGGAAGACCAAGTAGGTGTTAACAAAGAAAATACTAAAAGGCTTCAAGAACCAGAGGAAGAGATACCCATCGAAAACCAACCTGTGGAGGAAGATGTCGAATCAATTGGGGAAGGGAAATCTAGGTTTAAAACCCCACCTTTCCTTTTGAATCTGGAAATTATTAAGCGTAAGGTGCATAATTGTTTGGTATATTCTTGATCATCATTGAATGTTATTCCACTCACAGTCTGCAAAAAAATTAATGGGCAGCCAAAACCTACTGCTTAAGAAGTTACTCAATTAGACAGAACTAGTGTCAAAGTAGTTGGGGAAATGGAGAATGTTCTCATTCGTTTATCTACAAATGAAAATATATGTCAATTTATTAATATTGTGGTGGCAGACATACCAGATGGGTATGGACTTATTTTGAACAAATACTAGTCCACAAGGTAAAATGGGTATTTTGCTTCAAATTGGTCACATTTATGGCTTCCTCATAAAGGGGTCCCAAACCGGATCAAAACATTAAGGGAACCTTACATGAAGCACACTATCAGTAAGTTGGAAGAAGGAAATGAATCAGCAAATTTTGTTTTGGGGAATTGTCTAATGGAGCTTGGACTAAGACATCGTGCAGAAGCCAGCAATATGATAGACACTCAACACGATCTCCTTCAATGTTCGCAGGCTGATGGGATTGATTATAAATTGGTAGACGTAGTTTCGGTTTCAAAAATAGTAGGATTAGATAATGGTTAGGTATTTCACATTTGCAATCAAGCCTAGCCCCTTGACTCGTAAGTTGGTAGATCTATAGGGGTGGGAAGAGAGCTGGTCAGGTAGTGGTTGGTTCTCAAAATTTTTACTTTGATGTTTGTTTTTGATAACCTTATACATAAATAATTTGATGCAGTTTTTCACTTTGATTTGTCGCTGTTGTTTCTAGTTATTTTTGGTTTGTTTTGAATAAAAGAGGCAAACTTTTGGTTGCATGGAAAGCGTTAGGGTTCTTGATTAACTGAAATCTTTGGGATAAGACTGTGCATTCTTGGTTGAACTGATAGAATTTATTCTAGTAAGTATTTTTCCTAAATGGCTATACGTTCATTGAATTCTTGCTTAACCCATGAAAATGATTCAGAATCTAAAGGTCTGGAATACTATTTCAAGGCTCCATCCATTTCACATCTAAAATGTCCTAGGGGGTGATAGAAAAGGACCCACGGAAAGGAAGCTAGGTAAACAGTGTTTGTGCCAGAAATTGTTTCTAAGGCCAGAGAAACAAGCTAACACACACTTAAATATAAAACTCAATAAAATTAAGGTTTAGGGTTTCTGCAATGTGTTTTTTGGTTGTGAACTTTAAGAACAGTCAGGGAATACATTCATAAGTAAAGCAACTACTAAATCATAAGCAATAAAAGATGAAGATGCATGATATATATAACAAGATCAAACAGAAACAGTATTGAGGTTCAAACATAAATGACAGGCATTACCAGAATATAACATAAACCACTCAATGAATCTATCAATTTAAGCAACTAGAAAAGATGAAAATGAAGCCAATACATAAATCTGAAGGGTAAAAGTCATAAATATCTCATAGTTTCATCAACCACTGCATATAACAGTTTTGTACCTTGCTCATGAACAAGTCTGAAAACCAAGTGAGCTTGAAGACCTCCTGAAAGCTCTCAAAAATCGAACCTCCAAAATGTCTTTCTAACTCCTCTAAATAGTAATCTTCTACAAAATCAGTTAGGTCACTAATCCTAACTGTCTCCATCGACCTACTAAGGTAAAGTAAAAAGTACATTTTTACAAAATTACAAAATTGCTAAAAATAGCAAATCATTAACAAAAACTGTTTATCAAACAGATACATTAATTAAAGCTCAACTGATTCAAAGCTCTTTTGCTTCTTCAGCAAGTAGTGCTATACCATCTAGGTTTTGAGACCTCCTCTTTGCTCTTTTATGTTTCTTTTCCATATCAGCTATCTTTTTCTGAAGGTCTTCATTCTCCTGCTGTAAACTTTCAACTGTCTTCTCTAGCTTTGTAGAATACCTGTGAGTAGCTTTCTTCCTTTTTAGCACTTATTTAGACACTTCTGATAGCTCTAGCAAATGATGATGGACATCTTGCAACTCCTCTATAATCCCCCTGTTGACTTTACATAAACTATCATTAGTCTCTTGTAATTTTTTTACCTATTGCTTGTATTTCTGAACACTTTCCTGCAAGCTTTCATCATCAAAACTAGGGTTTTCCAGTACATTTGCATCCTGCATTAAAAAATCTGAGAAATCAATAGGAATAATAGACTCTTCTATAATTCATGCTTGCCTAAGTATAGCTTCATCTTCTTCCTCCCATTCCTGATTTTCAAGAGGACATGCTTTTGCCTTTTCTTCTTCGTGTTGTTTTAAGAGTTTATCTTTTATCTCAAAAATTATTTCAGATAATTTAGAAGCAGGCTGACTTGTCGCTTTTGTAGACTGTGGCAATCTTTTTAACACAGCAGGTTGAGGAGAGGAAGGTCTAACCACTGATTTTCCTTTGTTTTTGATGTCTGAGGTGAGGAATTCTTCACAAGTTCCATGCCTGCCTTCTGGTTCATCAATGGGCTGTGACTGCTCTTCTTCTAGTAGATATCCCTCATCATCTGAGAGGATGGTGAGTGGACTTCTTGGTTTGGTTTGAACTTCATCCTCACATATAGCAGCTTTTTCTTCAACAACAGTTTTAGTTTCTTCAGAATCTTCTGCAGGTACTTTGGGCTGTAGCAGCTGCTTTTGGTCTCCAAAGAGTGAATACTTGCCTTTACTGCTTGCTGAAAATGATTTAGATTTAATCTCTTCTTCCATCTACCTAGCTATTTTCTCAGTTTTGACCTCAAGCTTAGGTTTATGACCTAGCTTCTTCATCATCACAGTTCCTTTATCAGTTTGCCTCTTTGTCTGTTGTTCTTCCTTTTTGACATGAATACCAGACCAAAACAGAAAAAAGTCCCAAGTTCTTCACTCATGCTGCAACACAGTACTGATGATTAGCTTGATCAATCCATGATGAAAACTTGACTGGGATGTGTGATCTTCATGCTGTTTTACCCTACTGGACATTTTCTGCAGGCTCTTCAAAAAGAAGAAAGGCAGGTTCATTTTTTAGACTCCCACCATATGTTGAAGGAATCTAAAGTGATACTTGAATACATATCCATACCTACCCTCACAAGTCACATAACTCTGCAGTATCCTGATTGGCTCAACCCACTCCTTCCTGAAATTTTGAATAGGAATACCTTTATTCCAGTCAGGAGTCACATCAGGTAACAGGTATCTCTGTGGTTCAAAGTCAAAAGGTAATTTCTTGAACCATGGCTCACCCTCATTACTGATCCTAGTAGCCTCTACAATTAGTTCTATATTCAACTTGAATTTGAGAGCATCAAAGATGACCATATCATCTTTAAGACTTTGAGCAAATTTACAGGACACTTGTGCATTGTAGCCATCTATCTTCCTGAAGAAATTTAGCCAACCTGCCTGCTGGAACAACTCAGCACAGTCAGGAAGCTGCTCAATCCAGGTTAAGTCAGTGGGCTCAGCCCTATTGATTTTACCACTTTTTCCACTCTTGCCGATATTTTCCCTTCAGAAACTAGAAGCTGTCTGGTTTTAGGGTTCAGAAGATTCTTTATAAAGTGGTTTTCTGCTCCTTCAAACTTCTTCACAATTCCTGCACATTTCTGAACAGACCTGTATATTTTAAAAGGTGAAGTAAAACTTCTCAATAAGATGACAAATTAACATCACTGAGGGCTTCCATGTTGCTTTGTCCTAACAATGCAAATTAGGTATGTATATAGGCTAACTGCAAAAGATTTGAAACTTAATCACCAATCAGACTGTTTTTTAAACAAAAGACCATCTTCAACCTGTCAAACAAACTGTGTATCAGTATCTACACCCTGTCAACATGATTCATGAACATCTCTGCACAATTTTTTTTTTCATAAATGAACTCTGTTGTCACTTTAGAATTTATTGCAGACTGTTCATCCCACACCTATCTCTTTTCAGCTCATCAAAGTGATACTAGGCCTTCCTGTATTTGCCTTCATATGTTTCTAAAAACAATTAAACTCTGCACCAAACAACCTAGTTTTCAGCAACTTCTAGGTATCATATGTATCATTCATTTAGACAAGAGACTCTCATCGAAACCTGTATATGAATGCCAATATTATTCCCCAAACGATTGACTTTGCAAATATGACAACTATCACCAGCTTCTCAAGCAAACTGAAGACTTCCTGTGTAAGGGATGAGCATAATAAAATAGTCTACAATTAATTCCAATGCTGCTTCCTGTAGACTATGACTCAAATTAGCATTAGGTCTGACAGAAATCTTAATCAGTCGGCTCATTACACCCACACTGTATCAATATCAAAGTTTTTTGAGTGTATTGGAGAGCCAAAACATAAACAACTTTCCTTCAAACTGTCTCGAAGTTCTAAAAACTGAATGCTTTAAGCTTAGGGATATTTTGATGTTATGTTCAATAAAATTCTTCAGAACAGCTCCAGGCAGTTATTTCTGGGGTTAACATTTCATTTTGGAACCTGTTTTAACCCTTGCCTCAACTAATTTTTCCAAAACGACCTCCAGCGAGAAAATTCCCAAATTTTCTATTATAGGGGTTAATAGTGAAATACCTGCCAACTGTTCAATTGCAATGGTTTAAACCTATGTCTTGAGCTGTCAAATACCTTTCCTTGTGTGTACAGATGTCTTTATGTGATCACTTTGACTGCAGGTAACGGGATTGAAAAGCCCTAATTTTCGCTAGCCTTCATAACTCTGTCTCTGCTTTGCAGCAACATATTCCACCTTTCTAGCGGTTTGATTTACTTCACGAGCCCTCCTTTCCTCTGATAATGCGTGTGAAAGGCAAATCATGCCACTTTAGACTGAAATTTGCTGATAACTATCAAACCAATCCCGCATTATGGGCAATGATGGCCATGATTTGTTTCTTGACTCAAAACCACCTGGAATCGTGCTAAAACTCAAGCTAACACGTATCAAACAGATCACCATATGAGATTAGTCACCCACAAATTGAAATCATGACAAGAATTTGCTTAAAAATCGGAAAATAAGGGGGTCGCGATATTCTTGTAGCGCGCCCTTTGTAATTTTCCGTTCCAGCGCTATAAGAATATCATTGGTGCTATTTTTTCGCTCTTTTTCAGCTTTTTGATATTTTGTATAAGGTTTTAAAAGTTGCTTGAGTGAAGCAACGCTCAAATTATGCCTTATGAATCCACTACTTGATCAAATGACTTTCAACCCTTTAACCAAAAAACAAATCTAAGGTTTAAAAATTCAAAATTTCTAAAGCAATCTCAAAATTTCAAATAAACACTAGACAAAACTTTCCAAAAGGAGGGCAAAATCAAAATTAAAGTCAATGAAAGCTTTGAAAGAAAATATAAATCAAACCAGAATTGGAGAAGTCAAACCAAAATTGAAGAAAACATTTACTGACTTAACAAACAGTTTATTATATATAAATGATCCCATGCCATGATTTCAAAAGCCCAGAGGTTGTTAAGAGTCAAAACTCCTAAAAAGAAGCAATACATATCAAAGCAAAGTATTAGAAATGTGAATACCAATTTGCCAAAAGTTCTTCTCCGTCGGTGAGCTGAAAAATAAATACATCTCTCACACAAAAGGACACTATGGATAGAAGATCCTGAATAAAATTCAAAAAGAAAGGCATATGGAGGACTCAAAAGAACAAAAAGTTCAAAAGGCACAAAAGTGCAATTGGCATGGGAATGAGGAACAAATGAATATTTCTATTTACCATATGTTACGATTCTATGGTGTCTATGCTAGAAACTACCCAAAGATAGAGGTAAAATAAAACTCACCTACTAAGCCTCAAAAGAGTTATCTGGACTTTGAATATTTTGGTGTTCCCATTTCCAAAGAATGGGCCATCATCAATGATTTAAATGCATGTGTTTTCCAATTTAGGAATACAAGCATCTAGAAGAATTCAACTTATGGGTTTAATGATTAAACAGTCTTTTACTGGGAGAAAAGTTTATTAAAAAATCTGGGGTTCACCAAGTAGTCGCCAATTGTTGTAGCTGCAACAATTTCCCAAAAAATTCTAAAAAAATTTCAAGGCCCTCCCTTTTATTTTGTTTTGCTCAGCTTGTTTGGGTTTGCTTGATTTTGCTGATATTTGATCAAGGAATATCTTTATTCAAATGTTGTTAATGTTGTTCTACGGCTTACATTGAGTTCTTACCCTGCCATGGGAAGTTGTCAAGACTATGGATCAGAAATGCAGTTAACTGCATGCCCGTCATTGTGGAGATGTAGTTGAGAGACGGTCCGATCCAAGGTATAATTCCTTTGATGCGCTTTACTTTTATTTTTCCCATTATCAGAGGCCTTATTGAAATACTGCCAAAACTTTTAGTCTCTGCATTTTCTGTCGTCGCAGATGATGTATTGTAAGCCCTCCCGATGGTTGTATTAACCTCTTTCGATCCCCGCCAGTTTGATTCGCAAACCCTTAGTCTTTTTAAATTCCGCCCTTGCATCTCTAGAAGGGACTATTCTTCTAATTGAGTTCGATTTATGTTTTCTTCTTTGCCGATATTTTTCACTTAAGTCTTGTTTGTTTTACCTCCGATTTTGACTGGTCTGCAGAAATCGGTGTCTTTACGGTTTCTATTGTTGCAGCGCTTCAACCAACTATTGGTCTGAGGTCTTAGTCTGGTGAAATTCGATGTGAAGTTTTTTATTTTGCCGATGCTTCATTTGACACTGCGGATCTCATAGTCATTTCACCATCCGCCCTTGTGGAGAAGCAGCCGACATGATTTCCGATCCCCAATTCTTTTTATCGCCCGATGATCATGTTTTCCTGCCGATTGTTTGTTTACCGGGATGTATATATTAGGTGATTGGGGTTTATTATTTTCTACTTTTTTTTTCTGCTAATTGTTAATGTTGTCGTTGTCGTTTCGAGCAGGACACTGTACTCACTGTTGGTACCTCTTTCCTAGGTGGTGCCACCGTGGAAGTTTGCGGTTTTTTCTTGCCAGTCGAATAGCACCTTGCCAGGTAGGCCTTTTTCCTATTTTCTACCTCTTCCTTTCGAATTGTTGAACTAGGGTTGTCACCCTTGTTTAGTTCCCACCTATGCGGTTAATGTACCTAGGTTTATGTTTTTCATCACTTATATTGTTCGTGTAGGCGGTATGGCTATCTGGTGTGGGTATTTTTGTTTGCTGAATGATTATATTCGCTGTCGTTATGAGCTTGCGAACTGCACCCAACTATTTCCCCAGTCTGTTTTTGGCCATCCAGGGAGGGTATTTCCCTGTTACTTTGTAGAGAAAGGTGTTTTCTCATTTTACTTTGAGGTACCGGGGTTTTGGTTTCCCGTTATTTGGGTCGCTCGCGTTTCTTGTGGACTAGGGTCGCGGTTTTGGTTACACCCCGTTTAGGATGAGATTGGGAATTGGATGATTTATATCATAGCTCCTAGGGTGTAGTTGAGACTGTTTTCCTTGACGGGGGGAATTTTCCTCATTTTAGCAAGGCCACGATGTTATGAGTCGATTACGCAATTTTTTAGTCCTAGGCAGGTTTTAGTTCTTTTGCAGATTCGTTGTTGTGCAGGAACACTTGGTATTTAAATATTGTTTGTTTATTTTTCGTAGCTTCAATCATGACTAGCCTAAACAAGGTAAAAGCTCATGTAGTTTGTCTCCATTCTTTGAATATTATTTAGAAATGGCTCAACAGGACCTAAAGGATTTTGTGTCTGACAGGGAAATCCTTCTGAACTCGAGATGTCTAAAAGGAAGAAGAAGAAGGCCCCTATAGTGGAGGAGGAACCAAATGTTGAAATTGTCGCCAAGGTTGAATACACTTACAGAGAAACCAGATGCATAGTGGGTGTGGAACCTAAATATAAATGGGGGGGAATCTATAGACTGAGAACACATCGGGAGGTACTTGATACAAGTTTTGAGGAAGAAACTATATATGAAAATATAGAGAGATCTACTTTGATGAGGTTTTCTACCAGACCTGATCTTTTCCCGTGCTTAGAGTTGATTGGATGGATTCTGCCCAGGGCAGATGTAACTACCATGATTTTGGCCAATGTTGAAACTAGGTTATGCTGCTTATAGCCCTGGTTATGTATCACTGGCCTACCACTTACTGGAAGCACAGGTATACTTGACTGAAGACTGGCTAAAGAAAATTAATCTGGACCTAGTTGAGACACTAAAAAGAATGCTAGTATCTGGCAAGAGTTTCAGAACTAGGCTATGAGGGGAATATGACACTGCCACCTTGAGGACCCCCTATAGATTCATTGCCTTAATGCTGAACAGGATTTTTGAGAGAGCCCACAGTAAAAATTTTAAGTTGGGGTGGGTGCCTATCATCTTCTATGTTGCGACCCAAGGGACCGTCTTCAACTGGGCGAACATTGTATCAAACAGTCTCTCAGCCTGTATTGCTTCAGCCTTGGGAGGGGTGTCCTAGAAGAAATCAGAGTTCTACATGAGCTCTATACTGATTGATTGCATACTATGCAACCAACCCTTCCCAAACCTGAGGTGTATTTGGGACCAAAAGAGAACACCAGTCTACTCAGCCTACAAGCCACTGTGGGCACATAAGTACCAAAATCACTATAGAGAAGTGTGTGAACACTTCATTATGCCATTATATACATTGATTTTCTTAAAAGAATGCAATTGCATGTCGGAAGAAGCGTTGTAGGTTATTGAAGGATATGCGGATTACTACTTAACGGAGGATGGACTATATATCAGAATGTATGGATGCTCTAGAGCACATTTACTACTTCCAAAGTATGCCACTGATTATGTGGTACACAAGGAGGCAGTCATGTAGGCCTTCTTGGATGGCATAGGGAGTTTTTCATTTGAGCATAAGAAGGAAACTTATCCTCCGCTACCCTTCAGGTTGGGAAGCTATAATTTCACAAGAGTTAAGAAAGCTGATGAATTTGTAGAAGAATTGGGGAAATTCCATTTTGGGGAAATAAATTTCCACAGGAATGATTCCCGTAATAAAGTGGCAGAGCACTGCAGGGAAGCAAATCTACATTTTGAGTATACAAGCCACTGGGATAAAGAAAAATCAATTTTTCGAAATGTAGAAAATATAACTGCATTAAAAAGAAGATTTAAAAAGAAAATCACTACTAAAGGCGGGAAAGGACAAGATGAGCAGAAAAAAGCAGAGGAAGGAGAGGCTAGGAAAAGAGATGAAGATGCTAGGAGACTAGCATAGGAGGATGAAAGCTAGCTTAAAATTGAGGAGGAATAAAAGAGAAAAGATGAACAAGAAGCAGCTAGAAATGCGGAAGAAGCTGCCAGGATTGAAGAAGAAGAAAGGAAAAAGAAAATGGATGAGGAACTTAGGAAGTAGGAAGCAGAAATATTAAAACGGATAGAGAAACAAGCTTCTGATCCTGTAGACATTCAGCTTCAAGATGTGGGTAATCTTGATTTTCAAGATCCTAAGGCAGCTGCTAGCAGCACATTAGGATAGGCTGTTGTTCCTACCCTAAGATTGGTCCCTTTTGAACAGAAGAAAGGGGAGGAGGTGCCAGACTTCAACATTATTTTTTATGACAGGGAAACAAAAATAATTGTGAAGAGGACTGAGAGGAAGGTCAAGACTGGGGGACAGTCAATAAAAATGATAAATGATACAACAGTGGTGTATGGGATATACAAGGACCCAAGATTCACTATCAGAGATGGAGCAGCATTTATCCATGCTTCTAAGGACAATGTGGATCGGATAATGACTGATCTTGAATTGTCAAAGAAATATGCTGCCCAACTAAAAGATACCCTAATAAGGGAGAGGAATGTAGTAAATTGAAAAGGAATTTTGAATACATGCAACATGAAATAAAGTCTTCAAAAGCATAGCTCCAGTTTCTCCAAGTAGAGAAGAGATCTCTGGAGGTTGCCCAGGAAATTCTAGAAAAACTACAACAAGAATGTTAAGGGATAAGATAGGGGATCTAGAGTTAGAGAAAGCTAACTTGGAGGAGTCAGAGAGGCAATATCAAGTGCAAAATGCAAAGCTTAAAGGACAAGTTACTTCATTAGTAGTAACTCTAGAAGAAGCCAGGGAATAGCAAGCTAACCTTTAGCCTTTCAAGGAGCATGTTCTAGCACAAAGGAGCAAGATGCACCAGCTGCAAGTATCCATAGAAGAAGAGAGGTGCAAGATCTTGCAAGTAGACAATAGACTGGAATAAATTTTGGAAACTTCCTCATATTTTGTGGATAGATCGCAGGACATTTTAGAAGTCCTGACGGGAAGAATGGCGAGATTAGAGGTAAATGAGGAAATTTCTATGGACCTGCTGCCAAAAGATCAACAAGGCCTGAGACAAGACTATGATTTATTCGAGTTTGCCATAAACATAGCCAAAGAATTCAAGAAGGCTGTAAAGAATACAAAGTGAGCTTGTACAGAGTTCTGTAGGAGGCTTTTGATTACTTACAATTGTTGTGAGGTTGCTGGTGAACAAAGGATAGACACCTTTCCAGACCACAACCTGTTTTTGGAGATGTTGCAAAGTAGATATCAGGAAGATGAACAAAGGATTCAGCACATCAAATCCCTAGAGGAGCAGACCGTGATAAATGAGGTAGCTCATTCAGCGGTCAGTGTACAGTTGCTAAAGGATCAACTATGCCTGAGCTCAGCCTGGATCGAAGTAATAAGAAATCAGGCCACTAAATTTGAAATCACTATTCATTTTTTAGAACCTTCTGAGTTCAAAAACATTGCCTCGGAAGCTTCGGCATGGAAGAAGTTATTGAACAATCAAGCGGGGCCTTCCTCATAAGTGTTTTATTTGTTTGTTTTTATTGTAATATATTGTAAATTCTGTAAGCACTTAATGTAAGAAAAGTGTGTGAGGTGAAGCATTGGGGAAGCCCAAGAGTCATTTGTGGGTAACCCAACAGTTTTGATTTTGTATAAATGTAGAAGAATTAGATAGGAGAGGGGATTTTTCCTCGAGAGACTTGTTAATTACTTGTTGTGAGAGGAACTACTTCGTTTTGCAATAATAAAATTACAGTTTTTCCTGTTGGAGAAAGTGCTCTGTGGGATGTTCAAATATAATGAAATGAACAATGTTGAAGGGGAACTATTTCATTTTCAACTGTGTTTCATTAACTGTGAGGTCGTTCTAACTTTCTGAACCTATGTTCTCATTTGAATGTTCTCTGGTTTATTCTATGATAATTTACACTATGAGTATGAATGTTTTAACTGATGATGAGATATCTTGTTGTGCATATTTGTGTTCATGTTTATGTGTTTTGATTCCAAGAACAGCTATCTGTGATTTATCTTAACATATGAACAGTATTACATTACTCATGAATTAATAATCTTGCTCCTTAGGGACAGCTTAGTTAGTATTGTTTTTTCAGTTGTGTGTGATTTAGATGCGAGTGAGTCTAGGACGAGAGGTAAGAACCTGTGCATCACATTGTGACCACTCCTCACATTCTTCATCAATCTGCATCTTAGATAGGCACTTTCATATCATACTTAAAGTTAAAATACAAAAATATACACGGTGGACCGGGCTGCAACCGGTAAAACCCTTTTGTTTTTGTTACTTAACCTATGATAGTCGGACCGCAAACCGAACGGATTCCCTACACCAAACAGTCACAGGCTAGTTGGGAACGTTGACTAGGGAGAATCCCTTGTTGTTGTTGCTTGCGAATTTCCAGGCCTCAACATTGAGATAAGTCTATTGCTAAGTGCTAAGTTGCAGAAGTCTATTGTGTAGCATATATCTCCATCCTAGTAGTGCAGTGAGAAATCTCGAGGGTCCTAAGAAAGCGATTTGTTGCTTCAGGAAAAGGTTGGGTGGAACAATTTCCCGTGGGTGTTGGTCCCATTTCTCTATAACACTTTGAGGTTCTAACTCTAATCTATTTATGACATTGTTTATTTTTTTTAAGAGAACTATAAGTTGTTTAAGATGAAGTTATAGTTTATAGATAAATTGATCTATGATTGTAGAATTGAGTATTGGATAGAGGCTGATTGATTTAGAAATGAAAAATAATTATTCCCTGTATTCTCCTCTCATCGAAGTGACGTACTCTGGTACAGGGAGACATGAATTATGTTAAATAGGAAGATATTTTGAGTAATAGTATAGAATGATGAATGATTGTTATTTACAGTCAACTGACAGATAGAATTTACCAGTTATTGTTCCAAATCCAATTAGAAAACCTTTAACAGTTATTAAAAATGAACTTTCATTTACAATAGAAGTTTAGAAGATAGAATAAATTACAAAGTCCTTTCTTTTTATATAAATCAGTTACTTACTTTTTATGCTCTAACATCTTAGTAATATAATGGTCAGATCCAAGTTCATCTCAACTACTCTGTTTATATTAATCTTTTAAAGACAAACTTGTTTCTCCTTAATCAATTCGAGAATCAATCTAGAATAACGAGAGTTCACTTAAATAATAATAATACTAAGTTAAACTATTAATAAAACACCAGGTCGAGATCATCGACAAACCATAGCAGTGGTTACAGGATTCTGATTTTAACTAGTGTTACTCTGCAGTATTTATCTACATAACATAAATTCAGGGAGCCTTAGGGCTTAACCTTTTAAAATATCAAAACAGTGTCTTGATTTATTTATCTAAACAAAACTGAATTAATAGAGTAAGGATCTACATTCTTAAAATAAAACAACTAGACCCTGGAATGGTATAACCACATTTATAGATCAAGAACATTCTTAGGTTTTGACCCTTTTAAAAAGTTCTAATAGTATAATACTAAACGAATAAATAGTAACGTAATTATAGAATACAAGTATCAAAGAATTAAAAAGGATCAAACCCTATTTTATGATAAACATCATGTTAGACTATGGAAAATCTATGTGAAGGCTTTTACCATCTAACATTTACTAAAAACTATGGAACTCTAAAATAATTACAGGCTATATGTTCCTCTAAAAGTTGCATATTGCGGCTACAGATAAAGCCCTTACAGGTCTTTCAAATAATAACGAACTCACACTAGTAGTTTTGTTTGCCCAAATCTAACAGTAAAATTTTATAGAGTAAGATTTACGGCACAATTTTTTGAATACAGTCATTTGAATAAAAGACTCAAAACCTCATAGTTTTTGCCAAAAACTAGAAAAGAAGGCATTACATTATCATTATTAAAATACTGAAGTGATAGATCACTTCCACCTCTTTTACTCTACCTACATTACGGCTTCACCATAAGTTAGTCTTTCATTCTATAAACGAAATGGAGGAAGTATCATAAACAATATTAAAATATAGTAAACAAGCTTGGGTTTACATTAAATCCCCACGAGCATTGATTCACTTTATTGCTCAGTATAAAAGTAAAATAATGATGAGTTACGACAGAGGATTTTTAGCCCGAAAACTAGAATCCATTGTAAACTACATAGCCTTATCATAATACAACAAATGTTTATAATGGAAGATAAAACTAAATTATAGAAAAAAGTCGTTGTATAAAAACTATGCTTACAGTTTACTCTAAGAAGTTAAAAACAATATTATCGTGCTACAACAAAAATGAATTACACAAACATTTTTACTATCTCTGTTAACATTCACAGATAAGCCCCGACAGATTTCAATGAAAGTATTTACTTTACAATATGGGTTTCTAAAGAAGATTCTACGCTATTACAATGTAAACAAATGAAGGATCGTGACCTCGTTGATAAGTTAACCAATCAGAACCCTCAGGATTCAGACTCGTACGAAGTATGTAATATATAAATACTTTTCCAAATCAAAATGAAAGATTTACAGAGCCAATGCACCCAGGAGCTTAAGGCAAAATGGGAAGGATGAAGAGAGCCAAACAGTAAACCTAGGCATGGTTTGGCACGACTAACGAAGCCCATTAAAACCCTTAGGGTTTTACGAACCATGTTTTGCTGACAGCTAGAAGCCACATTAAAATCGCAAGGTTTGATTTTATGATGAATCTTCAACCTATCCTTACATTTGGATATCGATTTTAAGACTAGGCGGTTTATACATCGCATCACATAAAAACCTTAACCATAACCTATCCAAGGATAATTTTAGGAGCTAAATTTAGCTTATGGGCTATTTTTCCATGTTTTTCTCCAAATAAAGATTTTCTATTTTGCAGTTTTTGAAACCTTGTTTGCCGTAATTTTGACGGGGTAAAATTTTTCCACCCTAAAAATTGTCAAATTGTTATATAAACGATATACAATCAGGTTGGAAGTTAAAATATTTTTTGAAAAATATCGCCAAACATTTAATAGTTGTTGTTTTAATAATTGGTGAGATTCGCCAACATTTATACACTTTTAAATAAGTATGGTTCCTTAAAATCATCCCTGAAGCTATGTGCCACCTTGGATTATAGTGCACTCTATAGTTTACTTATTGTTTTACGAGGCTCATATTGTATCTACAAATGATAAGGTTGGACCCTTATTATCCATAGGGTATAGCTTTTACTTTTAATAAAAAAAATAGATAACATATGGCTTTTGGAACCTTGAAGATGAGGGATTTTGTTTTAGGAGTTAAACCTTTTCCCAAACCTTAAGATTGTTTGAACTTTGATCCAATAAGCATCTTAGTATAGAGTGTGTCGTTTAAGAGGTAATATCAAGGTACCCCAAGCTTGCACATGGTGAACAAAAAAATTTATGCTTTAGTCATAGCGACTAAGTAAGACCTCTGATTCAACCTTTGTACAATTCAAGTTAGAAACAAACAAACGACAAAGATAAACTACATTGCGACAACACTTCAATGTTAGACTTTTTAAAATAAAAAAGTATTGACATATCGATAGATCAACATTTAAGCAACAAATAGTAATTGAAATACATTAGGACAGAAATACACTTAATGAAAGAGGTATGAGTAGTAACATCTCTCTAAATTGTATACTAAATCCTAGTATCACATGTAGTAAAACAAATTATTTTTTTCTTATGTGAATTTAGACAATGTTACAGTATTGGTTAATTAAGAAGAAAAGAAAGGAAAATAAGATTTGGGTTTAAGTGCACTAGATTTCTAAGCTCACATAAACTATTTACAAGTTGGACACCAATGATTTTTAAGCCATGATTCAAGATAGTTATGTATCTTCCTCTAATTTTCCTTTTGCTATTTTTCTAGTATGTTTGTTTAGAAACTCAATATTTATTTTGTAAATAAAATATACTATTTAATTTTGAAAAGAGTTATTACAATTTAAAAAGTTTATATTAAAATAAAGTTTCTAGTAAATATAATAATTATATATTTATTAATTTATTTAACGACATAAATTTGATTAAAAATATAATATCTTAAAACATATAAACATAATTTTTTTTATGAAGTATATAATTAATTTAATATGGTCAAATAAAATTTGGATTTTTTCTCAAGCTTTTCATAGTTAAGTGCGACATGAATATAATTGAAATTATGACCAGCCCTTCAAATTTGATTCGAAGTTCCCAGAGGATAAAAAGCAAAAGATGCTCATACTTCCAAATGTAACAAAAGATTCTATGGATAGAATACATCCAAAAGTAGCAAAAGATGCTCCAACCCGGTTACCCAACCTACATATGAGGAAGAGCTATCCATTAAGCTGTAGAGCATTTAATGTTCTACGGCTCAATCACGAATTCCTGTATTAGACTTCAGTGAACTTACATGGTACAAAGGTAATGTACATATGTAGGGTAAGAGCTATCTATTGAACTCTAGAGCATTTAATGTTGCAGCAGGCTTGATGACAATTGGATCTCGAGATCCAATTGTCATAAAACTTGCTAGAGCATTAAATGGATCTCAATTGGATCTCGAGATCCAATTGTCATCAAGCCTGCTGCAGCAGCATTAAATGCTCTACAGCTCAATAGATAGCTCTTACCCTACATATGTGCATTACTTTGTACCATGTAAGTTCACAGAAGTCTACGTGACATCCTCATTATAAAATCACGGAACTTGAAATAGAGGAATTCGTGATTGTAACAAGAAGAATATCTGGTCAGATCGATATGTCTAATCACTGTCATATTTATCCTGCTGTACAGCCATGTTCCATGTTGGGTAGGTCGATGGATACTTAATTAGATCTAAATTATTCAAGATTTAACGATATCAACGCCACCTAATACGGTATTTAAAATAATTAAATCTAAATTATGTAATGTTCACCCTTGACCAATTTTTCGAAGGAGCTCATAAAATGAACGTGATTCATTATCAATAGGGATTAGGCAGTAGCTCACAAACGATTCCAGACTCCGGTCTCTCACGGGAGGTGAGGCAGCAATATTAATATCATATTTTAACGGTGATTTCCTTAATAAATTTGTGTTGAAGCACAACAACGCAGAGATAATCATTTTGAAAAATTATTAAACGATAGCAAGAACGAGTACGTCTGCTTATTTACATCCTATCGTGATTATTTCAATCCGATGATGTTTGTTTGAATCTGTTTTGTGTTGGCAGATAGAGTACGTTCTCGAAAATCGTTGGCATTCAAACTTGCCGAGATTGGAAGCTAGGACTTACATCGACATACTTGCCGAGTAGGCCCATTATTTTGTGTGACATATTCTTAGATGATATTCTTAAATATTTTTTGATTTTTATATATATATATCTATTTTTATCATTCACTAATATTGTTTAAGTTCCTATTTTCTCATTTACCAGTATTGTTTAAGTTTCTTGTTTGAAAGAAACTTTAAATAAAAATAGAAAGTCCAATCGCTTCCCATAATCCGAATTCAGTTCTGTAAACAACAACAAAAACGTTAACCAGATATACAAAGCAAACTAACATTGTTAAGTTTCCTAAATGCTTATAAACAACTTCAAAAGGTGCTAAAACTAATTAGATGTAAAACCTAGCTAATGATTGCACATATTCTTTATGTTCAAGAGAAGTCTATGCAATAAATAGTATTGATGAAGTTCATGTACAGGAGAAAACTCATTTGTTTTAAACAATTTTTCTTTCAAAATATATCACGCAGAACTTCTTGAATGCAAATGTTTCCCGTTTAATTATTTCGTCCTCATATTTTTAACTAATTAGAGCAGGTGACATTGTGGTTAAAAGGTGGGACTTAGTATCTTTCTTTTCTACCCTCTAGGGAAGAAGTCTAACCTTCCGTTCTTTTTTTATTTTTAATTAAGTCTTGTCGCATTTGTTTTCAGAACTTTTTTATTTTTAATTAACTCTTATCGCATTTGTTTTCAGAACGCGAGATATGAAGCCTGAGAAACTTTTAGAACTTGCGAAATTGGAGTTCAATATCTTCCACTCTTTGCAACAGAAAGAGTTACAATGTGTCTGGAGGTGATGAGCTCTGTGTTATTTTATATATTTTTTATAATGTAAATGGATTGAGTGACTCGCAAAGTAAAATCCATGTCATGTGACTCGACAGGCTGTATGAACAATAATTAATAATTCCTATATTTGAAAGAAACATATATTCCATGGCCAAGTGTTTTATTTCACTGGGTAGTGATTTGTTAAGTTGCATTCGGTGTGCAGTTGGAGGCTTACCTTGGTGCGTATCTTAAAGAAGCAGAGTGGATCTCCAGTGGTTATCTGCCAACGTTTGAGGAATATTTCGAGAACGGAAAAGTTAGTTCTGGTCATCGCATAGCAATGTCGCAACCCATACTCACGTTGGACATTCCCCTGCCTCAACACATCCTGCAGGAAATTGACTATCCATCGAAGCTCAATGACTGCGCATGTTCCATCCTTCGATTACGAGGCGACACGCGGTGTTACCAAGTACTACTTAACCTGCTATTTCAAAATCAAATCAAATGCACTTTGTATTGCAGTTTGCAATTGAATTTGTGATCATTTTTGGTTTTAAAGTCAATAATGATAATGACACTGTCATGGCGAATGCAGGCTGACAGGGCCCGTGGAGAAGAAGCGTCGTGTATATCGTGCTGTATGAAAGAAAATCCTGGATCAACAGAGGATGATGCTCTCAATCATATAAATGGCATGATCGAAGACATAATCAAAGAATTAAATTGGGAGCTTCTTAGACCGGACAGCAATGCCCCCATATCTTCCAAGAAATATTCTTTTGACATCAGCAGAGCTTGCCACCACTTGTACAGCGTTGCCAGTGATGAAACAAAGGATTTGGTGATTAAAACCGTTCTTGAACCTGTGCCTATGTAACCACAACTCAACATATCGTATTTACATTTGAGTCCGAACTTAATTTGAATTAGAATTTAGGTTGGGTTACGTGGTTTAATATTGTCATTTTTAATTTTTAGACAATTTGGTAACTGAGTTGCTTGCTTATTTGTTAGAAGTTTTGGAATTTTTTGGTAATTTTTTTATCTTAATTTTATTAATATTTTTTTTACTAAATATGAATTTTGAAGTACTCAAATTATGTTTTTGAATGTATCAATGGATTCAACATCATCAAATACCATAAGGAGTAAAAAATTATCCAAGTTTAACAATTATCATATACTTTTTCAAAAATTAATCTAAAATTTCTACAGTGTTATGTAGAAAAAAAAAACAAGAAAAAAGATACCGGAAAATGTTGAAACTGTTAAAAACTGTTGGAAATATTAATTAATGGCAAATCTTTATATCAGATCTCATATGTAAAAGAGTTGAAGCCAGTTATTACAGTCTGTAATCTTAACAGAATAGATTCACCTAGAAGCAAATGTTAGTTTGCCTATATATAGAAGAAGAAGATTGTAAATCAAAGAGAGAATTCTAAGAGAATTTTGAGAGAATATTGTCCAAGCTCAACCTTTTGTGTTTGAAACTGTCCATATCTCTGTAAATTTCCAAGTTTATATTTAGTGCAAATAGTTCTATGTTATGTCCCCACAAGTTTTATAAATCAATTGTTATGGTTAAATGTATGTCTTATTTAGGGGCACGTTCTCTCTAGAATTCCTTGAGTAAATGTTGTTTACATTTACAATTTAAGTTACAGACACAAAGAATCCATAAGTAATTCACTGAGTAAAAGTTTGTTTTTGAGAGAGTGTGGTCAACTCAAGTCTTCTTGAATGGAGGGAGTTAGACAAGTTTTATTCAACCAGTTTAGGAAATAAATCTTGTTTTAAAAAGTGATAAAATTAATTTTCTAACGAAAATTTTAAAAATTAAAAATGGATTCCACTTCTAGTTCAAACATTGGAGTTTGCAAACTCCAATCAATTTTTACAGGAAAGAATTATGAATATTGGTCTCTAACAATGAAGATTTTGTTCAAAGGTCAAGATGTTTGGGAAATTGTTGAGTATGGTTATGCAAACCGCATACAACAATCTCACATAAGATTTTTTTCAAAGGTCAAGATGTTTGGGAAATTGTTGAGTATGGTTATGCAAACGGCTTACAACAATCTCGCATAAGCTCAGAAAGATGCCCCGAGGGAACAAAGGAAGATAGATGGAAAACCTATGTTCTGCATACACCAAGTCATGCATGAAAGCATACTCCTAAGAGTAACAACAACAATTACTTCTAAGAAGGCATGGGACCAAGGATAAGTTTAGGGGGAAAATTTATCCCATGAGCTATTTTTAGGGATTTTTCTCCAAAAAAGATTGGCCATTTTTCATTTTTCGAACCCGTGTTTGGTCCAATTTTTATGGGGTAAACTTTTTTCACCCTAAAAATCGCCAAATTATTATATAAACTATATAAAATCCTTGGAAATTAATATATTTTTTGAAAAATATCGCCAAACATTTTATAGTTGGCATTTTAAGAATTGGTAAGATTCGCCAACATTTATACACTTTAAAATAAGCATCGTTGCTTAAAATCATCCCTGCATGGGACACATTGGAAACTATCTATCAAGGTTTTGACAAGGTAAAGACTTCCAAGTTACATATTCTTAAAAGAGGTTTTGAATCTCTGTCAATGAAAGATACAGATTAAGTGGACTCATTCTACAATAGATTTGTTGGTCTGATAAATCAACTGAAATATCTTAGAGAAAACATAGAAGGCCAAAGGGTGGTTGAAAAAATTCTCAGAAGTTTTCCCCAAAGATTTGAATCCTTGGTTGTGACCTTGGAAAAAAACAAAGACACGGTCGGTGTTTACCATTGATGAGTTGCAAGCTTCACTCATCAATCATGAACATAGAATCAATAGATTAAATACATCATTGTAAGGTGCATTTGCAACACAGTCATCCATAATTCATGGTAGAGGCAGGAGGAGAAATAACTCCAGAGGTAGAGGAAGAAGTTCTTCCATAGGAGGATGTGGAAGTAGTCATGTGAATGTCATTGGTAGAGGACAGAATCAGAACACAAGTCATCCTAGTGGTCACATGTTTGATAAATAAAAATTTTAATGTCATTATTGTAAGAAATTTGGTCATTATGCATATGAATGCAAGAAGAAACAATATGACCAAGGAAGGAAAAGCCCAAATTAGTCGACCAACACCAACACTTCGTCGAGCACAATTTTAATGGCATATGCATCTCCAATTGAATGCAATACTGTCCAAAAAAGTCCACATGACATATGGTAGTTAGATTTAGGTTGCAACAATCATATTACTCGTAATTTAATTTTTTTTTTCCAGTATAGATAATTCAGTTCAAACTCATGTTACACTTGAAACTAATGTCCAAGTCACTGTTTTAGGAAAATGTATTGTTGGTATTCTAACCAAACATGGGGAGAGTAAGTTTTTTCCTGATGTCTATCATGTCGAAGGTTTGAAACATAATTTGATGAGCGTTGGACAACTAATACAAAAACATTACAAAGTTTACATAGAAGATAATCATTGTGTGATTAATGAAAAGCGTCCAAGCAATCAACTGATAGAAAAAGTGCCAATGACAAAAAATCACTTGTTTCCCTTGAGGATAATTCTAGACATGAAAGGGAAGACAAATATAGGAGCTACATTCAAGGCAGAATGTGAGGCAGTAGACAAGCACTTCGAAGAGAAAGAAAATGGCAAAGTCGATTTTCAGGATGAATCTTGGCTGTAGCATTTCAGATTTGGACATTTGAATTTTGGTGGGTTGAAGCTACTACACACAAAAAATATGGTGAAATAATTGCCATTGATTGACAAACGAGAGAGAGTTTGTGAAGGATGCATTTTTTGCAAGCAACATAGAAATAATTTTCCAATTGAAAAGTCATATAGAGAATGCACACCACTTGAGATTGTGCACTCTGATATTTGTGGTCCAATGCAGACATCATCCATTGGTGACTGCAATTATTTTCTTACTTTTATTGATGACTACTTAAGAAAAACATGGGTATATTTTCTGAAACATGAATCAGGTGCATTTAGTTGTTTTCAACAGTTCAAGGCACTCGTGGAGAACCAGAGTTGATATCGTATCAAAATATTAAGGACCAACAAAGGAGGTGAATATGTTTTGAATGAATTCCTAGATTTTTGCAAGACCCATGGCATACAAAAGCAATTCACTGCATAATATACACCTCAGCAAAATGATTTTTTTGAAAGAAAGACACAAAAGCATACAAGTTGTATGATCCTGTCGCAATGAAAGTGATCATCAATCGAGATGTTCAATTTGTCGAGAATGAATCATGGGATGGAACTATTGACATAAATGTCAAGATTGTGTCGAATGTCAACCATGATGACATGGTGGAGGAAGTGGTTCAAGCAACACATGTAAGTCAATCAGTCGCAGCATCGTCGACTCCCATGACACCACGACATGGTTCAACACAAGGAACATCAACACAAGTTGCAGCTCCAGCTATGTCAACAAGCACACCAAGAAGACAACAAACTCCATCAAGCATTTCGTCGAGGTCGACATTGATAGAACCAGTGAAGACAATAAGTCTGCATAAAATATATGAAGTTGGTACACCAAATCCATTCTCTCTCTTTGCATTATTTTCTCCTATATATGATCCACTAAAATTTGAAGAAGCTATCGAAGAAGAAGTATGGACACAAGCCATGGATGAAGAAATAGAATGCATTGAGAAGAATCAAACATGGGAGTTGGTAGAACATGCACACGACGGAGGAAAAGCAAGCTTGCAGGAGTGCAAGCGGGTAACGACTAGAAAGTGACAGGTCAGGAAGATTGTGGCTGCTAAAGTCGGCGTAAGCCAGTAGATGATGCACGTATGAAGGAATATATGTAAGTCAGGCCGATAGTGCCTTGTGTCAGTCTATGACAGATTGTAACCATTTTTTATGGCTGTTACTACCTGTAATAGATGAGTAGTATGTAGTCGAACCTGAGAGGTCCTGTAGAAGTTCTAAATAGGAAGAACCCACTTTGTATAAGGGTTTTTTATTTTACGGTTGTTGTTTTGTTGGGTGTGGGTCGTTTTTCATTCACGAAGTCACTTAGTCTTTTTAAGAAAGCTAGGGTTAGTAGGAAAGAAGACTCGAAGAAGAGTCTCGTAGCAGTAGAAGGCTGTTGAGTCACGGATCTTGCAGCAGTGTGCACATACTGCTAGTAGGAGAAGCAATCTGTAGCTGAGTGCACAAATAGTAGAGGTAGAAGAGTCAATCTAGGCTTTGTACATATCAGTAGGAGTAGATAGAAGAATAAAACAGAGAGTATGAGAGAAAGAAGATTGAGTAAGAAAGACATATCTTAAGAACAATCTGCAGAGGAGGACCAAATAAGGAAATAGTGGCTATGGAGGTGATTTGAAAGGGGAGACTCACTGTTTTGTTTAGCATGTTTTTCTTTGTTTATTTATGGGAAAAAACATTGACATGGGTTTCATTGAAATATGTGATAGCAGTATCTGGAAAGGAGAGAATGCGAATATGAACTTAATGCCCAACAAATTATAAGTATGCAATCTTTCTTTGCACTTATCACGATAGTGGATACCTCCTCCAAGAGGAGGCCCTTGAATTGTATGGAAAAGAGAAATTTCTTTACAACAACATGGAATCATTTGAAATCTACACAAATTATAATATAAGTGTAATGTCTTTCTTTCGACTTATTAAAATATCAGATACCCATTCGCTTATGATATCTTAAAATATCCTAACAAACAACAACATCTAAATATCTTCATCCAACTTCAAAAATAAATATCATTTATTCTAGATAGATGCCTTTCTACCTGCTATGATCTTTGGATTGATTCAATATTGTGCATACAAAACTCTGATGGGATCCCTTTTGAATAATGAAACCAATAAAATATATCCTTACATTCTTTAGATATATTGATGGCAACTGCCACTAAGACTAAATCCTAATTATTCCCACTATAATATTCTTGGATTCTATATCTCTCAAATTATCTTGTACTAAAATTGGTTGTTTGTATCTATATTTCCTAAACCTTCAAAGTTACGAGCTGAATCTTCAATAATCCTTACATTTACAATTTGTGATTCTTCATAATGAGGAGGCAATTTAACACTTTCAATTGCATTACCAACATTTTTTATCAAAATGCCATCCAAATGTGCAATGTCAATAATTGTTTCCATCTTCTTGCCAAATTTCATCTACAGGTATTTTCCCCCATAGGAACAGGACTCGTTGACTATGGTGAGTATTTATCAAGTCAATTCAACTTGTCAAATTGGCAAGCCACAAGTTTCAAGACTAATCAAAATGTTTGACAAAACTCATTGAATTAGGGTTAAGCACCAAGTTATTCCGAGCTTGCCAAGTTTGTCAAATCTTTTGAAGTTTTCTTAAGTTTATGTCCCTAAACTTTTAAGCTCTATGTTCCTTGGTTTTTAATAAATCGAGATATTGCTTAGTTTTGGGCTTGGTTTTGTAATAAATTGAGTTTGTGTTATTTATATTTATTATTTTAATGATATCAAGTATATAATATTTCAAAAAAATTATAAGTAAATTAAAAGTGAAGTTTTAAAGATTAGTTTAAGTGGTTATGAAGTAGAGATGATATTTCTTCCTCAAATTTGAGAAGTTCATCGATTCAAGTTTTATAATATTTTTAAGGCTAGATTTTATAAAAATAGTTATATCTAAATTTAGGTTTAATATGTACTTCAAGAAAATTTTTAAGATAGGAATATTTTTTGTTAATCAATAGTAGTTATGATTTTATTTATGGAAATAAATAAATGTTTAAGATGGATGTATGGTAGCTTTATTTCTTTTATGTTATAAAATGATATAAATTTTTTTATTTACTTTATATTTTTAGTAACATATAACTCAATCTTTTTTTTTATCTTAATTTTAAAAAACAAAATCAGTAAGTACAATTATGATTTATATATTGTTTTTTCAATTAAATTTCAAAATAATTTTTTTAACTGCAACTTTATAACATCATAATTAATTAATATGAATATCTATTTTTTTTATATAATATACTACACTATGTCAAAATTTTAAAATGTTGTTTTTTAAAATTGCACTACATGTTTTTGCACCACATGTTTTAAAATGTTTTTTTTTAAATTGCACTACAAGTTTTTGCACCACTTGCACACACTAAATGACCTATATTGTTTTATAACAAATAATTTGATAAAGTTTCAATATGACCAAGATTTTGGATATTACACTATATCAACATTTTCATTTACTTTACTTTTACTTTACACTCTTACTGTTACTTTCATTAATAAAAAGTAGACCCTTAAAATCAACTTTGTGAATTGTCAACCAACTAAAATCCTCCACATGAGGTCACAAAACAAAAATTAGTTAGGTAGGATTGATTGGGCTAGGCATCCATTAATTCCCTCCAATCTACTTTCATTAGGTATATTTTGAAACATAGCATTGTTGACTTATAGGGTGCTTTATAAATCCTACTATAAGCAAGTATTAAAAGAAAACCCAGATCAAAAGTGCACCATGCCCAAGGAGGTTAAAGCTGAGGTATAGTTTCCCTTCTCTCCCCTACGAGTCACCCAACTAGTTGTATGGAGACGACACTATACCGTGCAGGCTGAACCATTGATCCACGCTTGACACAAGGTATCTTAGTGTCCAAACTTACGACATCACCAAGGAGCAATTGTGGGTGCAATTGACTCCTGAAGTCAGCTATTGTCATTGGGAGGTATTGCCAAGTCTTCTAGATTGGAACATTTGCCCCATCGCTAGTAGAACTGCCTCTTTGTTACCTTCACTAGTCAATTGGTGTGTGGACCCCATTGTCACCATCAATTGTACTTTTGGAAGGCCCAGCTACATATCAGCGGAAGGTCATAAGGTCTTTTAGGCATTTTACACTTATTTTTATTTATAAATTCAAGCTACCTAACTAATAATTAAACATAACCTACATTTCGTGACTCTTTCACTAAACCAACTTTGTACATATCACTCACTTGTTGCACCTTTTACACTTATTTTCCTTTATAAATACAAACTACCTAACTCATAATTAAACATAACCTAGACATGTTGTGAGTCTTTCACTAAACCAACTTTCCACATATCACACACTTTTTGCACCATATTGCATTTTTTTTGCTCACATGTTACATTATTTTGGATGGCTTCACTCACTCATCTACCGCAATGTCCACACAAGAAAATATCTTTTTTATTTAAATCCCTTCCTTTTTCTTTGTTTTTGACAAAATCATCATTTCATGGAATAATATGCTTTAATATTGACTTTATTGTATTCTAGCTGGTAACATTGTCTAATCACTTTTGAATTTTATATCACAAAAAATGTCTTTTTTATTTAAACCCCTTCCTTTTTCTTTGTTTTAACAAAATCATCATTTCATGGAATAATATGCTTTAATATTGACTTTATTGTATCAATTTGTAAATATTGGTTTTCACACTGTATTCCTGATATTGCCTTGATTTATTTCAATGGTTTATATATTTAGGAAATAAATGCTTGTTGTTCCTGATCATATTTCTAATTATTAGAAACACCTAATTCCCTCTTTTTTTACTTTCCCCTTACACTTAACTTCCTTTTATTTTCTTGTTCCCTCAAGTAACAAATAATGGCCACCCCTTTGACTGAACATGCCATTGAATTACTACTTGCACTAACCTCCGACATGCAATCGTTCCTACAAATATTTGGTGTGGAACAAGTCAAATCTATTCGCACCTCAGCCATACGATACCGAACAACAATCTCTGATGGGACACACATGTACCACACCATGCTTCCATCAAAGTTCAATTCTCTCATCGCTTCACGAATACTTCAACAGGGGTCTATTATACCCCTTAAGAAATGGACATGTGCAATTCTTTTCCAATGCATGTACGCTTCATTTTTTATTATACTAACTTATGTTTTCATTTCTTCCCCATTTAGTAAAATCATTATTTTTTTTTTCTTACTTGTTTTTTCCCTTGTGCAGGTCTATCTCACTACATGAATTTGATGTCATCAAGCCCTCCACATCATTTATTGGCCACCCAATCGCTATATCTCGCCCACCTTCTCTTGAAACAAATTCCCCATGCTCTTCAATGCAAGAACCATCTCAAAAGAAACAATGCACACTTCTTCAAAGTGCTTCACCATCCACTGTTGAAACAACAATTCCTATCAATGCATTGATCCCCTACACCTCAAATTGGTCCATAAAGGGTCATGTCTAGGATAAATCAACCCTCCTCCACTTCACTAACCAAAAAGGCCCTGGGAAGGTCTTCGGCTTTGACTTTATTGATAAGGATGGGGGTGAAATACTTTCTTTAATGATTCTGCAGATGTTTTTTATGATCAAGTGCTTCCTGGCCATGTCTACCTCATTTCCAAAGGCACTATCAAACCAACAAACAATATGTATAGCCGTCTTACAAATGAATGGGAAATATTCTTGCAACCAAGCTCCATTGTTCAACATTTTCCACTAGAAAGCATTTTACTTCCACAAATGCATTTCAACTTCAAAACTATTAAAGATATCAAGTCATCTCTTATCAACTCCATTGTTGACATCATTGGTGTTGCCACAAACACTTCCCGTACTGCCCCTATACATAGGAAAGATGGTTCCACTAGTGGAAAATGAGAGATTAGTGACCAAAAAAATGACCAAAATCCGCATATCAATGACCACTTTTGGTTTGGCGATCGCTGGTGGCTAATTTACGGTCTTTTATTACGCAACCAAAACTGGTCATTTTTATTTTGGTCATTTATAGCTTGTCAGTTGGTCATTAATTTGGTCATATATTTGGTCATATTTGAATCGATGACCAAATATATGACCAAATTAATGACCACATAGCAAACTAGAATATGGCCAAATTTGGCCGCGTATTAAAAGACCGCAAATTAGCCACCAAAACTGTTTTTTGGTCATTGATATGCAAATTTTGGTCGTTGTTTTGGTCATTTATATCTCATTGTTTGGTCACGTGTCTCTCAATTTTTTTGTTCTTTTATATATGAATTTTGGTCATTAATCTCATTTATTGGTCACTAA